>CM038728.1:29872074-29882074 GCA_021613375.1 Megaleporinus macrocephalus | reverse complement strand
AAACAATGGAGACGGGGGGGCTCCACTCGTCCCTGCGCACACTCCTGCTCCCGTTGGTCCCCATAGTGTTGTTTACGCACCGTATCAAATCTTTCACGCTCCAAGGATGCAGTGAACCTTATCGGTCCCCGGCGCTGCGATAAGACGGCAGAGAGAATCAGAACTCACGCTGCCGTTTCCTGCTCCCGAAAAATCAACCCCTGGGAGGAAGCAGGCCTAAATATAGTTCTGGGCGGGAAAGGCCTTGTTTTCAATCCCAGCGTAGGAGTTTGCATGAGTAGTGAATTTCAGCTAAGGTCACTTACTGTAATCAAGGGTGGAATTGGCTCCGACTCCCAAAATGCTAGGTAACTGTTTTTTTTTATGGAAAACACACACAAATAATTGCTTAGTTGTAAAGTGTGGGCGTGAAGTCGGCTGTATTGTCATTTCCTCTCATAGCAGACGTGTTGAGAGAGGAACGAAATGTGGTTTCTCCAGGAAGCAGTGCCACACAGAACATCAGCAGCCAACAGTGACAGACAATAAATACAAGAAATACAGAAAAGTCTACAATGACATCACCTCTAAATACACAATAACACTACCGCTCAAAAGTTGGGATCACAGTGAAATGTTCTTGTTTTAATGGAGTATCTTCTTCCTTAACACAACAATGGACTGACGGGTCTCTAAAGAAAGTTGTTTCTTTCTGGTCATTGTGAGTCGATCAGCAAGCCATCAACTGCTGATCTTCAGATACTAAACTAACCTAGAATGTTGTTCTCCCTTTTATACTCACTTATTAGTAGAATGTTTTTCAGCTGTGCATCACAATTGAGCAAGAGTGTCCTAACAACCAATTAGTCCAATAACATCCTTAACTTGGATTGGTGGTCGTACCAGGAGATTTAGACAGAGGACTGAGAATTACTGATAATAGGACTATATACAAAATAAGCCTCTATACAAAAATAGACTTTAATATAAACATTTTTATTCTTTAAAAATCATCTGATACACTTACATTAATTGTGAAATGGACAATATTGTTTGTGAATTGCATGAAAATTGCATGAAATGAAATTCTAAAGTGATCCTAAACTTTTGAGCGGTAGTGTATATATACACTCAAGTCAAGTTATTATGACCACCAGCTAATATCCAGAATAACCAGGCAGCTAGACGGACTGGGAGACTCAATAAGGTCCTGGTAGGTGGTCACAGGTATCTGGAGTCATACTGATTGCAGTGCATCCCACAGCTGCTGGAGGGAGCGTGGACGAGGATCCATAGAGCCAACAGCACCATCTATGTGGTCCCATAGGGCTCAACTCTGAGGAATTGGGGGCCAGGGTAGTACTTGAAAGTCTTGGGCAGCTCTTCCAACCAGTTTGGACATTTCTAGTCATGTGACGTGTTTCATTGTCTTGCTGGAAGATCCCATCCACCCCAGAGAAGACCATCAGCATGTATGGTGTATGTGATCTGCAAGGATGGATTCAGACCCAAATTGGTTGAGAGTGTCATCTCATGGATCAGTAGCCCAGAGAATATATACACACACGCAAGAGTCACGTTATTATGACCACAGTAATATCCAAAGTTACCACCGTGTGTGGCACGAACAGCAGCTAGATGGACTTGGAGACTCTATAAGGTCCTGGTAGGTGGTCACAGGTATTTGGAGTCATGCTGACTGCAGTGCATCCCACAGCTGCTGGAGGGGGCGTGAAGGAGGATCCATAGAGCCAACACCACCATCCACCATCTATGATCCTATAGATGCTTAATTTGGTTCAAGTCTGGGGAATTAGGGGTCCAGGCTATTACTTGGAGACATCAGTCCACTTTTTGTCCAACCAATGTGGAAATTTCTAGCTGCGTGACTTATTGCATTGTCTTGCTGGAAGATCCCATCTACATGATCTGCAAGGATGGATTCATACCCGAATCGGGTGAGAGTGGGCCTAGAGCATGCCACGAAAACATTCCCCACATCATAATGCCAGTAGGAGGTGGTCATAATATGGTGGCTACATGGTAAGCCGTTATATCCTATCATAGGAAATATTAGGATGTAAGAAAATATTGAAATATCGAATATCGGGATATTATGTTTAGTGATATATATCAATTCTCAACAACACAGTATCGATACACAGATTCCTGTCAGACAGTGAATCCTTGTGTTGTGTTTAAACCTCTGACCTCTAGATGGCAGTGTTGTAATCCATTTTTAGCTCCACTCCAACATTAACAAGCAGCACAAGGGCGCAATGCTATTGTAAGCATTGATAAACCTGTTCATACAGTGGTGTGTTTTAATAGTAGTATTTGAAAAATCACAGTATATCACTTTACTTGCTTTATCGCAATATATCATGATATATTGAATCTTGACTGCTGATACATATTGTATCGCCAGGTTCTTGCCAATACACAGCCCTAGTAAATATGTCCAACCATGGTAGGTTGTGTAGTGTTATGGTATATGGTATACCTCTTCATTGTATGTTAGCCACTCTGAGCACTGATTGTAGGAGTGTTTCTCGGAGGCGTTGTGGTTTTGTTCTGTGTGTATATATGTGAAAGCTGTGTGGAGGGTTTGCTGGCACTGAGAGAATTCCCTGTAGGAAAGTCCCTCCGGCTGCCAGCCAATGCAAAGTAAAGGCTGACACAGAACCATATTAATGATTTTAATGAAAACCATCTCGCTTGCTCCTCGCTGCGGATTAGCCGCCCCGCAGGAGCAGATGTGTGCAGTCGGCGAAGGGGAGCTCAGCGAACGTCAAGCTGCACCGTTTCACAAGCGCTTTGGCTGTCTGCTGGGGGAAAGTATAGATCACTGCTCTGAAGCACCGGCCAGGGATGCATTCGGGTCAGATTAAGTCATGGTCACGGTTTTCTCGCTGAAGAAGGAGAGGAGAACATTTCTTAGGCTAAAGCTGACCTGCTGACCTTTTCACCAAACAGTTCTGATGTTTTGCGTTCTTCTAGATAATTAGATCATGTTAATTCACTCAGACATGTTGGAGGAAACGTTTAAACGTTGTTTACTTAAACTGCTATGTTTGTTTGAGCTATGTGGACGTCCTGACAAACTGCAGTACACTACAGGAAGGGTAGGGGGTGGAATTGCTACTGTATCAATACACACTGTGAGTCAAAAGTCTCAGGATGGCCTTTTATTTTAGAAACGAAAGAGAAAATGACATCTGAATACCCCAGCAAGTAATGGCTGAGGGGGCCTATGTTTAAGGCTATGTCCTGAACATGGTCGCCATATTGGATCAAGGGCAAGTTTTTCCAATGGGAAGGTGGCAGATCAGAGAAATCCAGATTTGTAATATCACTGTGCCATCACTGAGCCATCCAGATGCACCAGCATTGAGATAGGATGGGACGCCCACACCCACTTTACATAAAGACTCAGTCAGAGACTGCCTCAGTCAGAGACTGCCTCAGTCAGAGACTGCCTCAGTCAGAGACTGCCTCAGTCAGAGACTGCCTCTACCTGTGCAGCTTCTAAAGCTTTGCTATCCAGATTTCAAACAGAGACTCTTTTCTTTGGTGTTTAGTTTAAACTGTAAACACTGTTTGACCAGAGGAGGATGGGTCTCTCCTTGTGAGTCTTGGCTCCTCCCGAGGTTTCTTCCTCCAATCTGAGGGAGGTGTTCTTGCCACTGTTGCCTCTGACTTGCTCACTGGGGGTATATATGTTGTAACTGTTTCACAACACAATTTCTATGTTGATAACGTTTGAACCACAAGAGATATTGCAAATCTGATGGCATGAATGGATTTCTGAGACAGTTCTGGTCTTCTCTGATATGCTACATGACCACCTTCACAATATGGTCCAATATGGTGGCTTTCAAGATGGCGGCCACAGCCTACAAGGTAGGCCCCCCTTACCCATTACTTTCTGGGGTATTCAGATACCTCATTTTCCCTTTCGTTTCTGAAATAAAAGGGGGTCCTGAGGATTGTAGATTACGTGTGACCTGAACTAGCGTCCCAAAGTCTGAGAACAGTTACTACTGAAACATGGTAGGTTGTGTAGTGTTATGGTATATGGTATACCTCTTTATTGTATGTTAGCCACTCTGAGCACTGATTGTAGGAGTGTTTCTCTGAGGCGTTGTGGTTTTGTTCTGTGTGTATATATGTGAAAGCTGTGTGGAGGGTTTGCTGGCACTGAGAGAATTCCCTGTAGGAAAGTCCCTCCGGCTGCCAGCCAATGCAAAGTTGAGGCTGACACTTGCTGGGGTATTCGGATACCTCATTTTCCCTTTCGTTTCTGAAATAAAAGGGGGTCCTGAGGATTGTAGATTACCTGAACTAGCGCACAGAGACAGGCAGCCAGTCTTTTAGCCAAACTTGCAGCTACTTAGCGGGTCAGTGTGGATCCTGTTTAGACTGTCTCGTATCAGGAGGTACATGCTGGTTTCCATGGATGCTGACATTGAGGTGACCCCAGCGTTGTTCACCTCAGGTCGCCGGTGCTCTGCTGTTTTGGGATTAGTCTAGCTTAGCCATCTCAAACGGGCTGAATAGTTCGCAGGCTGCTGAATACTTCGGGCTCTTGCTGTCGTGTAAGCTCATCTCCTTTAAGACCCTGCGCTGTGAAGTGTCAGGTAAAGCATCCATCGGCTAAATCCCCCCAGCAGCTGCGGAGATGATGGTCTTTGTGTGCGTGTAGTGAACCTGGGGGTGTCCTGCCGTGAGCCGGGGTCTTATTCTCTGTTTGTGTAATGTGTTATAATGTGTGTTGTTACTTTACCGTAAGTCTGCTGTGTGTGATTCATATTGTAGCATCTAAATCCCCGACACAGTCACCGCCACTGGAGTACATGAAGAAATGGTGTGTGTGTGTGTGTGTGTGTGTGTGTGTAGCCCACCGGTTTAAACAGCCTGTCAACTGTTCCATTCAGTGATAATGGGGGAATTTATTGAGAGGCTTATTCAGGCTAATACTCCTGGGTGGTGAGTCACATCTCACTCTGTGTGCCGCAGAGGCTCGAACAGTGTATTGGTTGCAGTTGTAAGCTATTGCAATACTGATATCACAGAAGGCTGCAACATGTAAAGCAACCTCTGGCCAATCACAGCTCTAGATGAGCTTACCTATATACTTCTATACTCTTTTTTTATTTTATTTTATGTTTTAGGAAGTCTAGCCATTCACTCACAACAGCACAAAGCATTATGGAACTACTATATGACTACTTTTTGTTTTGTCTCCATGATGATCATAAAGACCTAACTAAGTTTTAGAGATACATACACTGGAGTTTACAATGTTTACAGTGATGGTGATGGGAACCAGACGTCCAGAGCATTCTAATGAAAGATACTTTACACTGAGGTGTATGTATTTATTTCCTGTCCATGCTTCAAATGTTTACTTCACACTGCTATGCACGATACAACAAACTGTATAATCTGGCCTGGATGACGCCACTCATGTATATATACACACTACTGTACAAAAGCCTTCATCTGATCAATAAGTGTATAAGTGTTCACCAGTAAGAACAGCAGATCTGATTAGAACAGATGTAAATAATCAGACATACAATACAAAGTAACATGAATATGTTATTGTGAGAGAAGTAGATCAGATCTTGATCCAGTTTGAAGAACAAAGTTAGGTTCCAGATTTCTCCTGGATGCCCCAGACATTGTATGAATGTGTTCAGTTCCTTCAGCAGTAATCTTGATTTAGCTTAATGAAGTACTGAGCAGTCAAAGCAGGTATTAGATGAGAACTGTAAACAATACCGAGTAGAGATGGACCGATCAGCGTTTGTGAGGCCGATTCCGATCACCTTTCAGTGCAATCGGTCAATAGCCGATACCAAATAAGGGCTACATGCAATAGTCCTTTAGCTCTCTGGCTGTTTCTGCTGCTGTTCTGTTTGTACTGGTCAGATCTGGTCTGTATGGTGTTCTGGGTTGTTTGTTTTGTGTTAGCTGTGTGTGCTAGCTCTGCTGTTTGTACTGGTCAGATCTGGTCTGTAGGTGTTCTGGGTTGTTAGTTTTGTGTTAGCTGTGTGTGCTAGCTCTGCTGTTTGTACTGGTCAGATCTGGTCTGTAGGTGTTCTGGGTTGTTAGTTTTGTGTTAGCTGTGTGTGCTAGCTCTGCTGTTAGTACCGGTCAGATCTGGTCTGTAGGTGTTCTGGGTTGTTTGTTTTGTGTTAGCTGTGTGTGCTAGCTCTGCTGTTTGTACCGGTCAGATCTGGTCTGTATGGTGTTCTAGGTTATTTGTTTTGTGTTAGCTGTGTGTGCTAGCTCTGCTGTTTACTGATACTCACTGTATTCAGCTGTGTGATGTCTCTGAAGTGTTGTATCAGATTAGAAGTGTTAAATGTCTTGGTTCCCACGAGACACGCTGATGATTCAGATGTTACAGGACGTCCTGGATGAGTCTGAGTCACATACGGTAACAAACTGCCAGACGTACTACATGCTTTCTATCAGCGCATGCAGTTACACCGTAACCTGAAAGTTGGGTATGAAAGGGTATGTATGTCCACCTAGTGGTTCAGATAGGAATTGCAGGGAGCTGGTCGGAGGGGGTTTCACAGAGGGCTCCTCTTCCTGGTTGAAACACAATCAATACAGAGATTAGGCTAATTTGTTTAATAGGCTCTCGGCATCGGCTAAACTGGAGATATATCGGCCAATCACATATTTTGATTAAAAATCAACCAATACTGATACATAGTTGATCGATTGATCTCTAATGCTGGGTTGTTTATAGAAGGAGAAGCTTGGCAAAGGTTAAATAAACACACTGACGTATGGAAAAGCACTACTTACTCTATTAATACTGTTTAAATATTGAAATAATTAAGTGTTTAGCTGATTAATAGAAAGTTTCTGACTAGTGTATAAGTATTAGTCCACGTCCAGTTATATTTTTATTATACTCGCAGTATTACACCTGCTTTGCTGCGGTTTCCTCTCTCCGGCCTTCCTTCCTCTCTGGTTCCTGTGTGTTGCTTTCGTTCGCTGTTGGATTCCTGTCTTCTCTGAAAATGCTGGTTGTGTTTGTGTGCACGTCTCTCGACAGAGTCTATAAATTTTTCAGCCAAACCGTCTGCCTGTGAGAAACGGTCAGTAATGATTAATGCGGTGGCGTTGAGGGAGAAGCGTAGCGCATCTGTCCCAGACTCCCCGGACTGAGCTGTCCCGATGAGCCTCGGCAGAGAGAGAGAGAGAGAGAGAGAGAGAGAGAGAGAGAAAGCAGCCTTGGATCCAGTTTTCTTTACTCCCCGTCGCGGATATCGAAAGGGGCGGCTTGTGTCGTTTGACGGATGATGAGGAAAACACAGTCGTCCTGCTTAATTGCCCACATTTCAGGGCCCTCGGGAGCCTGCGGCCTCATATTTCTCTGTTTTTTTCACAAAGCAATGAGAGAACTGGTAAAGCCATCAGGATCACCGACTCTCCGCCTCTGCTTTTGTTCGCTGACGATGCCGATACTCGCTGAGGAAATGAGGACCTGAAATAAAAGGGGCTGGGTCTGTGGCGTGAGGGAGGAAAGGTTAAATAAAGATTAACAATAAAAATGAGTTGATTTTTAATGACTATGTTGTCTTGGAGCTCAATCCAGTATTAACAGCAACTGAACTGAGAAAGAAGAAGTCTAGCCATTCACTCATGACAGCACAAACCATGTGGCAGAGCAGGTGTTAGAGCTGTGTATTGGCAAGAACCTGGCGATACAATACGTATCGTGATACGGCGGTCACGATTCAGTATATCACGATATATTGCGATACTGCAAGTAAAGTGATTTACTGTGATTTTTCAAATACTACTATTAAAACACACCACTGTATGAACAGGTTTATCAATGTTTACAATAGCATTGCGTCCTTGTGCTGCTTGTTAATGTTGGAGTGGAGCTGAAAATGGATTACAACACTGCCATCTAGAGGTCAGAGGTTTAAACACAACACACAATGATTCACAGTCTGCCAGAATCTGTGTATAGATACTGTGTTGTTGAGAATCGATACAGTATCACTAAACATAATATCGCGATATTCGATATTTTCAATATGCTGGTTTGAAGCCGCCTGTGAAGAATAAACATATACGCCTCTCCATTCCTGCCTCAGTAGTTGCTCTTCACCTCCACTTCTCTTTATTACAGCACCTTATTCTTTCTCTGACTTGCTTTTCTTTCCGACTCGCTTTTATCTCTGACTCTACATTCCTGCCTCAACAGTCGCTCTTCACCTCTACTTCTCTTTATTACAGCACTTTATTCTTTCTCTGACTCGCTTTATTCTCTGACTCGCTTTATTCTCTGACTCGCTTTATTCTCCGACTCGCTTTATTCTCCGACTCGCTTTATTCTCCGACTCGCTTTATTCTCCGACTCGCTTTATTCTCCGACTCGCTTTATTCTCTGACTCGCTTTATTCTCTGACTCGCTTTATTCTCTGACTCGCTTTACTCTCCGACTCGCTTTATTCTCCGACTCGCTTTACTCTCCAACTAGCTTTATTCTCCGACTCGCTTTATTCTCCGACTCGCTTTATTCTCCGACTCGCTTTATTCTCTGACTCGCTTTACTCTCTGACTCGCTTTATTCTCCGACTCGCTTTACTCTCCAACTAGCTTTACTCTCCGACTCGCTTTATTCTCCAACTAGCTTTACTCTCCGACTCGCTTTATTCTCCAACTAGCTTCACTCTCCAACTCGCTTTATTCTCCAACTAGCTTCACTCTCCAACTCGCTTTATTCTCCAACTCGCTTTATTCTCCGACTCGCTTTATTCTCCAACTAGCTTTATTCTCCAACTAGCTTCACTCTCCGACTCGCTTCACTCTCCAACTAGCTTCACTCTCCGACTCGCTTCACTCTCCAACTAGCTTCACTCTCCAACTCGCTTTATTCTCCAACTCGCTTTATTCTCCGACTCGCTTTACTCTCCAACTAGCTTTATTCTCCAACTAGCTTCACTCTCCGACTCGCTTCACTCTCCAACTAGCTTCACTCTCCGACTAGCTTTACTCTCCAACTAGCTTTACTCTCCAACTAGCTTCACTGTCTGACTCGCTTTACTCTCCAACTAGCTTCACTCTCCGACTAGCTTTACTCTCCAACTAGCTTCACTCTCCGACTCGCTTCACTCTCCGACTAGCTTTACTCTCCAACTAGCTTCACTGTCTGACTCGCTTTATTCTCCGACTGCTGCCTCTCGCTTCATACCTTGCCTGTGTGCACACGGCCATTCCAAATCTGCACAGATCTGATTGGCTGAGGAGCCTCTGGTGATTTTACAGCGCACGTGATTGGTCTGTGAGTTTACTGCGCCACAAAGCCCGTATACCATAAAAAAAGTTACGCCACTTAAAATAAACACAGAATTAAAATGTTTCCAGTAGTTTATCAGTTTGAGTCCACATTGGACAACGTCTGAGTCCGGACCCGGACCATGGTCTGCCTATTGGTGACCCCTGTAATATACTATCTCTGTGGATTGGCCCCCTATAGTTGTGTATATAATATTTTATTTTATTTAATTTTATGTTTTGTAGATTTTCTAAGCCAAGACACCGACAGCACGCTTAAGTGTGGCATTTTTCCAAAAATATTAGGACATAATTTCTGTTTATTTGAGTTTAAAGTATTTGTAGTAAACATAAACACATGCAGGAGAACATCAGGAACAGATACAGGCTTATTTTGATAGTTGTTCGTCCTGATCTTCGCCCCCTCGGTTCCCATCCGCTCCTGTGCGAGGGGTCCCGGCTCGTCCTTGGAGTTTGTGTGGGACTGGGGGAAAGTTCTGGAAAGAGGATGCGCTCCCCCGGGTCTGTCTGCCATGTGCCCTCAGCTCCGGCCTGGAAGCGGGATGTTTCATAGCTCTTGTTATTTCAAAGGATGTTTGGTAGGAACGCCAGCGTGGACATCTAGAACTGTGGGAAGACTTGACCTCTCCTGGAAGGAGCTTGAAAAATATTCCCAAACAGAGCAATGAGATCTTCAGCCTTC
>CM038728.1:29854574-29869574 GCA_021613375.1 Megaleporinus macrocephalus | reverse complement strand
GAGTATGAACAGAGTATGAGGAGTATGAACAGAGTATGAACAGAGTATGAGGAGTATGAACAGAGTATGAACAGAGTATGAACAGAGTATGAACAGTATAAACAGAGTATGAGGAGTATGAACAGAGTATGAACAGAGTATGAACAGAGTATGAACAGAGTATGAGGAGTATGAACAGAGTATGAACAGAGTATGAACAGAGTATGAACAGAGTATGAACAGAGTATGAGGAGTATGAACAGAGTATGAACAGAGTATGAACAGAGTATGAACAGAGTATGAACAGAGTATGAGGAGTATGAACAGAGTATGAACAGAGTATGAACAGAGTATGAACAGAGTATGAACAGAGTGTGAGGAGTATGAACAGAGTATGAGGAGTATGAACAGAGTATGAACAGAGTATGAACAGAGTATGAACAGAGTATGAACAGAGTATGAGGAGTATGAACAGAGTATGAGGAGTATAAACAGAGTATGAACAGAGTATGAACAGAGTATGAACAGAGTATGAACAGAGTATGAGGAGTATGAACAGAGTATGAGGAGTATAAACAGAGTATGAGGAGTATAAACAGAGTATGAGGAGTATGAACAGAGTATGAGGAGTATAAACAGAGTATGAACAGAGTATGAACAGAGTATAAGGAGTATGAACAGAGTATGAGGAGTATGAACAGAGTATGAGGAGTATGAACAGAGTATGAACAGAGTATGAACAGAGTATGAACAGAGTATGAACAGTATAAACAGAGTATGAGGAGTATGAACAGAGTATGAGGAGTATGAACAGAGTATGAACAGAGTATGAACAGAGTATGAACAGAGTATGAACAGAGTATGAACAGAGTATGAACAGAGTATGAACAGAGTATGAACAGAGTATGAGGAGTATGAACAGAGTATGAACAGAGTATGAGGAGTATGAACAGAGTATGAACAGAGTATGAACAGAGTATGAGGAGTATGAACAGAGTATGAACAGAGTATGAGGAGTGTGAACAGAGTATGAACAGAGTATGAACAGAGTATGAGGAGTATGAACAGAGTATGAACAGAGTATGAACAGAGTATGAGGAGTATGAACAGAGTATGAACAGAGTATGAGGAATATGAACAGAGTATGAGGAGTATGAACAGAGCATGAGGAATATGAACAGAGTATGAGGAGTGTGAACAGAGTATGAGGAGTGTGAACAAAGTACGAGGAGAATTTCTTACACTCCTAGCCTTCATGAGCCGTTTGATTGGTTTGGAAATCACACACCATATAGATCCCAATACATCTACGTTTCCACCAATGTGTATCCCAGAATTCCACACCGTTCCTCAAACATTCTCATTACTACATTGTATTGTAGCGAGAAACGACAATGAAGGTGGTTGCCTGACTCTGTCTGGGCCTGAGCCTGCACAGCCTGACCCTCCCCCAGTGCTCTCCACCCAGCTATGTTTCAGTGTGGGGGGGGAAACGTCCTCCTCTGTAGCGTCGCTCCTGGAAAAACAAACATTTCCAACACGGCCAGATGAATTCGAGCTATTCAGTACGTTCATATACATGCTTCCTGTTGTTCTCGAGGTATTTCCATAAAAGAGGATGGTGTTACTTCATGGGTGGATGAATATTTTCAGTACAGGAGATGATATGATGTGTAGTGAATTCAGAATTTACATTGGAAAGAGGCTTTTTAACCCCTTCCTCAACACACAGTGGCACTCGGGCCTTGGACACGAGCTTAGGCGCTCCAGCTACGAGCGTCCTGTGGAGCTTCAGCAGCCGCTACATAAACCCCAACACTCTGCTCACCGTGGCGGGTTGTTATTCTTTCCACCGAGTCCAGGCAGCTTTCTGTTACTCTATCCAGGGGAGGTTTGACGGGGTCTATGGTCATGTCAGGTGCAAACCGACACCACGACTTGTTAAAACAATGTTCCTAACCGCTCCTCTGGAAACACACGGGGCATCAGCGCGATCCTGTTTCACGGAAAATCTCATAAACGCGGCCACATTTCTCCCCAGTTTTTATGGTAAACTAAGTGAAAACTCACGCTGAGACATCTGCCTGGAGAGCAGGAGCTCAGGAGGGTCTGCAGGAGAGAACGTCCAGGCAAACTGGAAAGATAAACAAATGGCAGGAAAGGCCCCAGAGTCAGCACGAGCGGCTGCCTGTTGTAGCTGTAACCTCTGACCTATGTGCTCCTATGCCCTTCATTTGGGCCAGTATGTGTACAGGAATTGGTTTTGGCGCGTTGGGAAAACTGGTCACCTAACTGGTGATGGGAGTCCAGACTTGGCTAATAGAGACTCCTACATTAATCAAACTCAAGGTGGAAGCTGTTCAGTTGGTTAGCGCTGGCCCGGTTTAAAAAAAACAATGTTCAACAGGTGACACAGTCCATGAGCCAAGAGAACGTCAATAGAAGTCAATAGTCACCCAAATCTATGTACCTCTCCAATGGTTTCTATTACCAAAAACTAGGATCTCTATTGTCTTCTAGTGTGTTTAGGCTGATCTATCAATCATCGCAGCCCCATTTTAAATTGACCGTGTTCTCGTGGACCAGCTGTTCAGGAATTATAGCCATCATGAGCGGAATATACAGCAGTGCTGGTGCGGCTCTCTCTGCTTTCAGAAAAGGGTCACGGACTCGTTTGTTTGGTTCGACTCGTATTTTCTTTTGAGAGAAGCTTTTGGAAGACCTCAGCTCGAAATCCCATCTTCGAGGAAACTCTCAAGCAACACCTGTTTGCTTATTTATGGCTCTACAACAGCAGTTCAGGCCAAAGCAGTGTAAATATCTAGAGATGGACCGATCAGCGTTTTTGAGGCCGGTTCCGATCACCGATCACCTTTTAACGCGATCGGCCGATAGCTGATACCGATCGAGGGCGGGGCTATACGCCACGGCAGGGCTACATGTAGTTATTAGCGCAAGCAAGTCATGAAACATGGTCTAAACTGGTTTATTACCATTTTTAACGAGCTCATATGAAACAGCATAATATTTATAACAAAATTAACAGTAAATAAACAAAGTAAATCAAACAAATATCCCCAAATACTGTAATCATTACATTTAGACCCTTAATTTAAAACTAAAAAATCGAATTAAACAAATTCAGTAAAATCTGCAGTCATTAAACACAGACTCTGTTATTTTAAACTAAATCTGTAATCATTAAATGTAGAATATTGAATTGTGTCTGCTGTTCTGTTTGTACCGGTCAGATCTGGTCTGTATTCAGTTGTGTGCAGTGCTGTATCAGATTAGTAGAGTTAAATGTCTTTGTCTTGGTTCCTCAACGAGACACTGATTTTACTAATTTTAAAAACGTCCTGGAAGAGTCTGTGTCACATACGGTAAACACTGCCAGACGGACGCAAACTGTTCTCGTGAGGCCGCTGCTTTAGTCAGTCTGTCGAAAATGAAAGGGTTTGTGTTTCCACCTAGTGGTTCAGTATGAATGTATGAATTAAAATATCATTGCTGTACAAAGAAAATCAAGTGTCTCCAAAATAGTAGCTTTACAGACGAGACGAGAAACATTATTAACGTTGAATGTACGTTAATGTAAGGAGAATTTTGAGCTCATATCATTGAGGAGAATCATCTAATGTAAAAGCCCACGAGTTATCACCAGCCACTATTTCACCGGAAAGCTCTACTCCTGTTTTAGTACCGGTTTTAAAAAGCCCCCCATCATTTCCTCTCGGGGAATCCCCTTTGCCATCTTGAGTGTGTTAGATGGGCTCTCGGAGGGGTGGCAGATCAAGCCAGCACCTCCATCTCACCTCAGCAGCAGAGCTTATACCGGACGTGTTTCTCTTTTTTAAGTCTGTATAATATCAGGCAAGGTCGTTTACCAGCGCTAGTAATGATCTACTTAGAGATGGTTAACATTTCAGTACAAGAACATTTTAATATGATTTAAGTTAAAAACTGCTCCATGTGGTCTACATGACTTCAGGGCAGTCGTTAGGTCTTGTGACCAGAAGGTCGTTGGTTCAATCCCCTGGACCTACAGCACATGACTGAAGTGCCCTTGAGCAAGGCACCTAACCCCCAACAAAGGCTACAGGGCTAAGAAGAGCTGACCAAGACTTCCAAGTACTACCCTGGATCCCTAATTCCCCAGACTTTAACCCAACTGAGCATCTGTGGGACCACCTGGATGGTGGTGTTGGCTCTATGGATCCTCCTCTAGATACCTGTCACCACCTACCAGGACCTTATTGAGTCTCTCAGTTCGTCTAGCTGCTGTCCGTACTGCACACGGTGGTCACTCTGGATATTAACTGGTGGTCATAATAATGTGACTCCTCTGTATATAAGCAGGGGGTAATGCTAGTCAATGCAGGCATCTGTTAGGTCCTTTAGCTCAAACTAAATGAACTAAATTAAAAAAGAAATGAACACTGGTCATACACTAGTAACACTGGACAGAGATATGAAGGTCCAGTTTTGACTAACAGGACATTGACCACAGCACAAACAGCCGGGGACAGAAGATGAACTGATAAACAGATGTTATTGAGAGCTTCAGTCGCACCTGATCAGAATAAATCCTCTGAGATTCCAGACTTTCAGGAGTTCTCAGGCGGGAGTGAGTGAAAGCTTAGTCATCCTGCGTGATCACAGCCACCCATCATTTTCTAATCTCCCAGACCCGCACCCTCTGTTGTTCACACTCGGGCTGAGCTCGGGGGGACGCTGCTCGGAGGACGTGTCCAGGACTGTCTCCTGTTGGACCAATAAAAGCTTTATTTTACTGTTGTTAATTTTATTAGCGGGGCGGAATGTAGCGCCGCGTTCCCCCTCCACTCTTAAAATAGGATCCCACCGCTGAGGCCGGAGCGCACTGTTAATTACACCACTGGTGTGCAGTAAGGCCAGAAATGAAAGTATGTGGGTCAGCAGGGCCGAAATTAGAGGCCATTCATTTGACGTGTTAAAAAAAAAGTAGTGTGTTTTTATATATCATCGCCGTCCAAAGAAAAACAAGATCTCCAAAATAGTACGTTTACAGGAGAAACCAACTTTCATAACTTTTTTTGGAGCGTTTCTATTGGTCCAGTCATCATGAAACTTTCACAGGATATAAAGAACGTAATATACAGTCACGACTAAAAGTTTTGAGAATGGCATAAAAAACCTGTTTACTCATATTACATAAAACCTCTTTATCTACATACTTACATTGAAAGTCAAGGGCTATATATGCAGTATATGTTATATACTGTATCGGTCTTGTCCAAAGAAAACAAGTCAAATATTAACTATTACAGGAGAGACCATTCTTTACTTTCAATGTAAGTCACTGTAAAGTTTTTTAAGGCACTTTTAGGGCATTTTTATTGGTCTATGCGTCATAGAATAAAATAAATTGACAATGTAAAGGACAACTCTATGTAGAGAACTAAACATAACAAAAAATGTAGATACTGGATTTTTCTTGGACATCGCCGATATATATGAACCTGTCTTTTATCATCGCTGTCTAAAAAAATTTTAAAAATTAATATCTCCAAAATTCAATGGAAATTCAAAAAGTCAATGGAACCAGAATTCTTTCCAAGCTGTTTTGGAGCACTTCTATTGGTCCATTCATCATGAAATTTTCACACAATATAAACGACCATTGGTGTAAAAAACACAAAATTGAGAAAACTGAAGATTTTATTTTATTTTTTTATTGGACAGCGACAATATATACAACAATAATCCTATCTGTATATTATGCTGCATTCTAATTAAGCTCTTAAAATCGAGCTCTTAGCTCAGCATTTCTAAGGTAATCTAAGCTGGTTAATTTATGCTGGTATGGTGCTGGTTTAACTGGCCATAATGGCTGACCAGTGGGCCAGCATCCAAAATACAACATATGCAGATTTTTTGTAGTAAAGAAAGCAATCTCACCAATACGTTTATGTTCACCAGTAAGAACAGCAGATCTGATTAAAACAGATAAAGAATCATACATACAATATAAAGTAACATGAATATGTTATTGTGAGAGAAGTAGATCAGATCTTGATCTAGTTTGAAGAACAAAGTGTAGTTCCAGATTTCTCCTGGACGCCCCAGACATTGTATGAATGTATTCAGTTCCTTCAGCAGCAAATCTTGATTTAGCTTAATGAAGTACTGAGCAGTCAAAGCAGGTATTAAAAGAAAATAGATTTTTAAATATAATAATGTCCTCAGGTGACTAAAACATTTATAATGCACTGTATGTGTACACTGGTGATACTAAAACTAGAGGTTTAAGAAAATATTGAAATATCGAGTATCGCGATATTTTGTTTGGTGATACTGTATCGATTCTCGAAAACACAGTATCGATACACAGATTCTGGCAGACAGTGAATCAGTGTGTGTTGTGTTAAAACCTCTGACCACTAGATGGCGGCAGTGTTGTAATCCATTTTCAGCTCCACTCCAACATTAACACGCAGCACAAGGGCGCAATACTATTGTAAACATTGACAAACCTGTTCATACAGTGGTGTGTTTTAATAGTAGGACTTGAAAAATTGCAGTAAATCACTTTACTTGCAGTATCGCAATATATGACGATATATTGAATCAGGACTGCTGCATCACAATACGTATTTTATCGCCAGGTTCTTGCCAAAACACAGAAAAAAGATGGGAAAAGAATTTACATCTCTACAATGAATGGGTCTTAACCAGATTCAGAAGTGAAAGGCTGTTTACGGGACTATTGTAGAATAACGACTGTGTTTATGTAGAGTTAATAATCTGATCTGGTGTCTTAGATCCTACATATTGGATAAAGAAATTTGATAAAGAAACCTGGATTTCAGCTCCCTGATCAGATTCCTCGGTGTATGTATCCCTCTTACTCTGATTTCGTTCATTCTTTTTATTCATCAGTCTGCTCATGTCTGAAAGCTGGGCACAGTAGTGTTTAACACAGCAAGCGTGAGATGCAGCAAAGCACTTTTGAAGCAAAATGAAGAACTTCTAAAGCTGATTATCTTCTTGGTATCTATATCTATGTTTTCAGCTGAAGCGACTCGTTATTATTAGAGATGGAAGGATCGATCGGCTATGTATCGGTATCGGACGATTTTTAATCAAAATATGTGATCAGTGATCGGCCGATATTTCTCCAGTTTAGCCGATCCCGATTGCCGATCGATGGCGTTAAACAAATGAGCTTTGGCCAGCTCCCTGCAATTCCTATCTGAACCACTAGGTGGAGACACATACTCTTTCATTTTCCACAGACTGACTAAAGCAGAAAACAGTTTATAGCGTTTATAGCATTTGCCGATAGAAAACATGCCTTTCGTCTGGCAGTGTGTTACCGTATGTGACTCATCCAGGACTTTCAGTAACATCTGAAAAATTAGCGTGTCCTGTTGGGGAACCAAGATATTTAACACTACTAATCTGATACGACACTTAAGAGACACCACCCGGCTGAATACAGTGAGTATCAGCAAACAGCAGAGCTAGCACACACAGCTAACACAAAACAAACAACCCAGAACACCTACAGACCAGATCTGACTGGTACTAACAGCAGAGCTAGCACACACAGCTAACACAAAACAAACAACCCAGAACACCTACAGACCAGATCTGACCGGTACAAACAGCAGAGCTAGCACACACAGCTAACACAAAACAAACAACCCAGAACACCATACAGACCAGATCTGACCAGTACTAACAGCAGAGCTAGAACACACAGCTAACACAAAACAAACAACCCAGAACACCTACAGACCAGATCTGACCGGTACTAACAGAACAGCAGCAACAATTCAATATCTACATTTAATGATTACAGTTTTAGTTTAAAATAACAGAGTCTGCATTTAATGACTGCAGATTTTACTGTATTTATTTAATTAATTTTTTTCCTTTTAAATTAAGGGTCTAATTGTAATGATTACAGTATTTGGGGATATTTGTTTGATTTACTTTGTTTATTTACTGTTAATTTAGTTAAAAATATTATGTGTTTCATATGAGCTCGTTAAAAATGATAATAAACCAGTTTAGACCATGTTTTATGACTTGCTTGCGCTAATAACTACATGTAGCCCTGCCGTGGCATATAGCCCCGCCCTCGATCGGTATCGGCCATTGGCCAATCGCGCTGAAAGGTGATCGGCGAATGGAATCAGCCTCAAAAATGGTGATCGTTCGATCTCTAGTTATTAAGAAAACAAACTGCATTAAGTCATATAAGTATTATGTTATGTTTATATCACACCTTCTGCTGTGAGTTTATTGGCTGGTTGCAAAGCAGAAATCCGATTACGGCTTCATGACTCACGAAGACCCGGAGTTTCCCCCCATTATCTGATCGCCTAAGTGCTTGCAAACGCAGACAAAATCAGATTTTCGGCATTTACCAGATTGTTAAGTGCGTGTACGTGCACTCAGTGCCTCAGACGTCAGGCATAACCATTATATGTAATAACTTACCGAGAGGGAGCTTTTAGAGATGGACTTTAGTTCCTGTCACCACCACCGCGGACAGTTCTGAGTCTAAAACTGAGAAATTTCCATCAAAACCTGATTTAATTATGCAGACATGTAGAAGAATCAGCGGAACTCTACTCTAAGCTGTAACTTATATTATATAATATACTACAGTATTTCTTCTCTCAGGCCTCATTTCCAGTCTAAACACTGCTGCCCTGACTGTAAACAGCTTTCTATAACCCAGGGGTGACTCATGGCAGTCCACCTTAAAATCACTGCCCTTGCTATAAAAGGGAAGAGTCCAGAAGTCTTGACCTACTTTAAGATGCCAGACCTAGACTGGACCGACTCGTGTCATCATGTGTTGACTTTCTATTTAACAAACAGAAGCTTCTTTTGCTTTGACCTAAAACAGTCCAGTGACTCTCTCTCTCAAAAGCCAGTCGTCCTGCTGTTCTTTGTGTCCACATGTGGTCACATGACCACCTTTTCACCCAATGCTGGGCGGCTGGTGGTATAAAATGATCTGCAAGGCTTTTAAGTAGATCATATGTCTTGAATGGAGGCCTTTGCAGTAACTCCAAACCACTTAATTCACAATACAGAACATACTAGTCTGGTTTTTAAGGAAACCACCCACGTCTAGAGTTTGATGTTTTCTTGCCTCGGGTCTCGAATTCACTCTTAAACCACAGGTGACAAATTACATAGAGTCTGGAGAAGCTCCAGATTCACGAGTAGAGCTGATAAGCTTAGAACCCATCTCCATGTTCTTTGGGCAGTTTTGGGCTGAAGGTTATGGAATTGGTCTTGTGACCAGAAGGTTGCTGGTTTGATCCCCAAGAGGCCCAAGTTGAAGGTTTTGCTGAGGCCCTCAATGTTACCTGATCTCAGTATCACTGAAGATCTGTGGATAGACCTCAGAAGAGCAGTGCATGCAGAACTAGAAGCTTTTTGAGAGGAAGCATACGTGAAAATCCCCAAACGGTGGGGCCACAACAGTATTTAGAAGTGATACTGGCCAAAGGAGGTCAGAAGTCCAAGTACTAAGACTAAATACTAGGTACTAGTTACCAGGTACTGACCCTGCAGAGGGCTTAAACTTTTGGTTCGAGCCCTTTTCCTTTCAGGCCTTTATTTTGAAACTGTAAAAGATCACATCTATAGTTCACTGGATGTTTTCTAGCCTCAGGTCTCGAATTCACTCTTTCACCTGCAACATAATCCCTGCCTGCTCTTTATTGAAGCTTCAGGTGTTTGAAAAGTGTAGTAGAGAGCGTAGTAGAGTGCCCAAACCTTTGGTTCTAGCCCTTTTCCTTTCATGGCCTTTATTTTAAAACTGTAAAAGATGGATATAACAAAAATGATAATGATCCTAAACACACTTTAAAATCAACACTGGATGATGGTTTTGCTGAGGCCCTCAATGTGGCCCGACCTCAGTATCAATAAAAATCTGTGGATAGACCTCAGAAGAGCAGTGCATGCAGGACACATCCAAGAATCGGGCAGAACTAGATGCTTTTTGAGAGGAAGGATACGTGAAAATCTCTCAATCACAAACCGAGAAATCACAACAGAGTTTAGAAGTGATACTGGCCAAAGGAGGTCAGAAGTCTAAGTACTAAGACTAAATACTAGGTACTAGTTCCCAGGTACTGACCATGCAGAGGTCCCAAACTTTTGATTCTAGCCCTTTTCCTTTCAGGCCTTTATTTTAAAACTGTAAAAGATGGATATAACAAAAATGATAATGATCCTAAACACACTTTAAAAGCAACACTGGATGGTTTTGAGGCCCTCAATGTGGCCTGACTTCAGTATTACTAAAAATCTGTGGATAGACCTCAGAAGAGCAGCGCATACAGAACACATCCAATAATTAGCAGAACTACAAGCCTTTTGAGAGGAAGGATACATGAAAATCTCCAAACTGAGAGGCCACAACAGGGTTTAGGAGTTTTTATTTTGAAACTGTAAAAGATGGATATAACAAAATGATAATGATCCTAAACACACTCCAAAATCAACAACAGATGTCCTTAAGAGGCCCAAGCTCAAGGTTTTGCTGAGCCCCTCATTGTCACCCGACCTCAATATCACTGAGAATCTGTGGATAGACCTCAGGAGAGCAGTGCATGCAGGACACATCCCAGAATTAGCAGAACAGAAGGCTTTTGAGAGGAAGGATACGTGAAAATCTCTCAATCACAAACCGAGAAACCACAACAGGGTTTAGAAGTGATACCTCGCCAAAGGAGGTCAGAAGTCTAAGTACTAAGACTTAGTTACCAGGTACTGACCACGCAGAGTGCTCAAACTTTTCCTTTTAGGCTTTTATTTTAAAACAGTAAAAGATGGAAATAACAAAATCATTGCTCACAATATTAAAGAAACACGTCGTCTCTATGCCTTTTGTGTATCTTGTCTGTTCACAGTACCAAACTTTGGATGCCGCTATAATAGAAAAGTTTCATTTGCTTTGTTGAAAGGCAACAATCAACAAGAGCAAAGAACAAAGGAATCTGTCCAACAGAGTGAACACGCAAAGGCCGAGTGAGGCCGAGTGAACGCCTTGAGCAGATAATAAAAAGCCAAACCACCTTAAAGAGATGAGCAGGAGGTAGACCAGCACACTGCAACCAAAGGATCATCAAAAGGTGCTTCAGTCCCGTGTGTTTGTGCTGAGTATCTTGCCCAGCGGCCTTCAAAGAACTGAAAACAAAGCAGTCGGACTGCAGCCTTTCTCTGAGGTCATTTCTTTGCAGGTGTAGAACACAGGTAACCCTGCACTGGAGCAGCAGTATGTTGTCCTAATCCTCATTTAACCAAGATACTGGACAAGCAGAAGCGGGTCAGCATCTTCAAGACTTTCTGTGGTTAACACAATAATATATATATATATATATAATATAATTTTTTTTTTTTTTGAAGACATTTAGTTTTATACACAGTCTGGAACCTAGAATTGACCTTTACATGTTGTGAAAGGTTTAAGATAAATGGGGGAATAGAAATGCTACAAAATAGCTTAGAAAGATTTCTGGTTCCATTGACTTGCATTGAAAGTAAAGTAGGTTTTTGGCCTCTCCTGTAAAGTTGCTATTTTGCAGATGCTTGTCTTACTTTATCACCAACACTGTTCCTTCATCCCTTCATTCTTTTATCATCACCAACACTGTTCCTTCATCCCTTCATTCCTTTATCATCACCAACACTGTTCCTTCATCCCTTCATTCCTTTATCACCACCAACACTGTTCCTTCATCCCTTCATTCCTTTATCATCACCAACACTGTTCCTTCATTCCTTCATTCCTTTATCATCGTCAACACTGTTCCTTCATCCCTTCATTCCTTTATCATCACCAACACTGTTCCTTCATCCCTTCATTCCTTTATCATCACCAACACTGTTCCTTCATCCCTTCATTCCTTTATCATCACCAACACTGTTCCTTCACCCCTTCATTCCTTTATCATCACCAACATTGTTCCTTCATCCCCTCATTCCTTTTTCATCACCAACACTGTTCCTTCATCCCTTCATTCCTTTATCATCACCAACACTTTTTTCATCCCTTCATTCCTTTATCATCGCCAACACTGTTCCTTCATCCCTTCATTCCTTTATCATCACCAACACTGTTCCTTCATACCTTCATTCCTTTATCATCGCCAACACTGTTCCGTCATCCCTTCATTCCTTTATCATCACCAACACTGTTCCTTCATCCCTTTATTCCTTTATCATCACCAACACTGTTCCTTCATCCCTTCATTCCTTTATCATCACCAACACTGTTCCTTCATCCCTTCATTCCTTTATTATCACCAACACTGTTCCTTCATCCCTTCATTCCTTTATCATCACCAACACTGTTCCTTCATCTCTTCATTCCTTTATCATCACCAACACTGTTCCTTCATCCCTTCATTCCTTTATCACCAACATTGTTCCTTCATCCCCTCATTCCTTTATTATCACCAACACTGTTCCTTCATCCCTTCATTCCTTTATCATCACCAACACTGTTCCTTCATCCCTTCATTCCTTTATCATCACCAACACTGTTCCTTCATCCCTTCATTCCTTTATCACCACCAACACTGTTCCTTCTCCCTTCATTCCTTTATCATCACCAACACTGTTCCTTCATCCCTTCATTCCTTTATCACCACCAACACTGTTCCTTCTCCCTTCATTCCTTTATCATCACCAACACTGTTCCTTCATCCCTTCATTCCTTTATCATCACCAACACTGTTCCTTCATTCCTTCATTCCTTTATCATCACCAACACTGTTCCTTCATCCCTTCATTCCTTTATCACCACCAACACTGTTCCTTCTCCCTTCATTCCTTATCATCACCAACACTGTTCCTTCATCCCTTCATTCCTTTATCACCACCAACACTGTTCCTTCTCCCTTCATTCCTTCATCATCACCAACACTGTTCCTTCATCCCTTCATTCCTTTATCATCACCAACACTGTTCCTTCATCCCTTTATTCCTTTATCATCACCAACACTGCTCCTTCATCCCTTCATTCCTTTATCACCACCAACACTGTTCCTTCTCCCTTCATTCCTTATCATCACCAACACTGTTCCTTCATCCCTTCATTCCTTTATCACCACCAACACTGTTCCTTCTCCCTTCATTCCTTCATCATCACCAACACTGTTCCTTCATCCCTTCATTCCTTTATCACCACCAACACTGTTCCTTCTCCCTTCATTCCTTTATCACCACCAACACTGTTCCTTCATCCCTTCATTCCTTTATCATCATCAACATTGTTCCTTCATCCCTTTATCACCACCAACACTGTTCCTTCATCCCTTCATTCCTTTATCACCAACACTGTTCCTTCATCCCTTTATCACCACCAACACTGTTCCTTCTCCCTTCATTCCTTTATCACCACCAACACTGTTCCTTCATCCCTTCATTCCTTTATCATCATCAACATTGTTCCTTCATCCCTTTATCACCACCAACACTGTTCCTTCATCCCTTCATTCCTTTATCATCACCAACACTGTTCCTTCATCCCTTCATTCCTTTATCATCACCAACACTGTTCCTTCATTCCTTTATCACCACCAACACTGTTCTTTCATCTGTTCCGTCTGTTGTTTTGACCATGAGTTTGTTTGTTACATTGTCAGGAATGTTTAATAAATGGATAAATGAATGAATAAGGTATGATTCCAAGTGAGACCCCGTTTGAAACGGGGGCCGTATTTGAACGGCTAGTTGAAGCCCCTGTGTTCTGATCTGCTCAGCCCATAAAAAAGAAACTGGGTTTCTTATTTCACTCCAGATTCCCAACTGTATGAGCACGAGAACTGAAAAATGGCTGTAGGGAGTGAAGTTTTTTTCCATTGGACGGGAGTTTCTTCTTGCACAGGGAATAGTGAACGCTGGGATATCACTTTTTCAGGAAAGTTTACCCATCATGCATTGCTTGTCTGACCATAGCGCTGGAGAACGTTCTGAATGGAAGTATTCATCAACTGCAGTTCTGTTGACCAGCATTCTGTACTCAAGTGTCTAGACCAGATTAACAGTACTGTTTAGGTTCTCTGTGGAACACAGCCTTAGAGAGGACGGACCTACAGCCTCGAATAGAACCCCTCAGCGCCCGGGCCACCCCGCACAGGTCAAGATTCTTTAGATAAACAGCCCCTCTGGCAGTGACCTTCATATGAAGAGTGTTGAGAGGTGTCATCTGCACTAAATCTGTCTGGCTGAAGTGGGGCTCTCGGCAGGCGGTCCTGGCCTCGGCTCAGCCTCGGTCTCGTATCATATCAGAATATCTGCTGGACGTGCGCCCTCTGGAAGGAGCTCCTCTTTCCAAAACACGAGCTGGAAGGCCATTAGCGGTTTAGCGTGTGTGTCTTGTGCGTGAGGGGAGAATCAGCCCTATTTATCTGCGAGTGTCTCTCCGGAGAACAGACGGGAAGGAAAACATGTCGAGCGCTGAGATCTGACTTAGTGGATCAGAGCGTCTCTGCCTCAGCGCAGATCTGTATTCCACTTCTGACTCTTTAACTTAGAGTTTTAGACTGAAAGTTAAAACTGAGCCTAAACAATAACAGAGCCGTGAGAGTTCTCCAAAAAGTGTTTCATAGATTATTACCTTTATATTTCATAGTTTATTACACTTAATTTATTACACTTATATTAGTTTATTACCTTTATACTACATAGTTTATTACACTTATATTAATTTACCTTTACATTACATAGTTTATTACCTTTATACTACATAGTTTATTACACTTATATTAGTTTATTACCTTTATACTACATAGTTTATTACACTTATATTAGTTTATTACCTTTATACTACATAGTTTATTACACTTATTTTAATTTACCTTTACATTACATAGTTTATTACCTTTGTACTACATAGTTTATTACACTTATATTAGTTTATTACCTTTATACTACATAGTTTATTACACTTATATTAGTTTATTACCTTTATACTACATAGTTTATTACACTTATATT
>CM038728.1:29832074-29847074 GCA_021613375.1 Megaleporinus macrocephalus | reverse complement strand
GTCCCACGCTTTCATAAATACGTCATTAATACATCAAATGATTAATTTAGTAGTCGGTGCTGAACAGTTAGTTGTTCTGGGTTAATAGGGGTTAAAAATTCCACATTGATTATGTTTCAACACTGTGTTTATTTTCCTACACAGTGTTGATTTTTAGCCTATAGTTTATAACTGAAGATGAAAGATTTTGTGTTGTGTTTTAACTTCCATCCACTAGATGGAGCTCCAGCATTAAAATCTTCCACTCCAACATAAACCAGTAGCGTAAGGACGCACTGCTAACATTAGTGCGGTTTGTTTTTGAGTTGTTTCCTATAATTAGGGGTGTAAGAAAGTATTAAAATGTCGAATATGGGGATGTTGTGTTTAGTGATACTATATCGATTCTCAAAAACACAGTATCAATACACAGATTTCTGGCAGACAGTGAATCATTGTGTGTTGTGTTTAAACCTCTGACCACTAGATGGCAGTGTTGTAATCCATATTTAGCTCCACTCCAACATTAACAAGCAGCACAAGGGCGCAATGCTATTATAAGCATTGACAAACCTGTTCATACAGTGGTGTATTTTAATAGTAGGATTTGTAAAAACACAGTATATCACTGCAATATCTTGATATATTGAATCGTGACCGTTTGTATCAGCAGGTTCTTGTCATGGCCATTTTAGACTTAATGTATTTAAGGGTACGTTAAACGCTTGTGATCCATAAATGGTGAAAGACTAAGAGTCTACACTATGACTCGACTTTTAGGGGCACAAATGACACGTAGCCTACGCACCTCACGCACAAGAACTTGGACAGTTTGTGGACTGTATATTTATATTTTAAGAGAGAGTGGTTTGAGAAGCAGCTACGTGTGTTTAAAGCTCCTGCGGTATCTAGAACAGTCTTAGGTTCTACACTGGACGATTAAGAAACGGTTAACAATGAGACTTTTCAAGAGACACTACTGAAAGAAACATGTTACACGTGTTAATAATCTATAAATAATCTATAAGATAAGATAAACAGGTGAACAGCTGCTGTCCTGCTGCTGTGTTGATGAAGCTCTATGGGATGTTTGATCTTCAAGGTCTCGTGTATAGCAGTTGTACTGTTGTGATCATCTCCACTGTGCAGAGCTGACAGAGCACCACACTGTTGTGTTTCTGTGTGAAACACTCCCACAACTTTAGATACACACGAGTGATTGTTTAAGTGATATATATATATATATATATGTATGTATGTATGTATGTATGTGTGTATGTATGTATGTATATATATATATATATATATATATATATATATATATATATATATATATATATATATATATATATGTGTGTGTGTGTATAATCTATTTAAAATACAGTTGTGTAATGTTCTATCGTACATTAGTCTATCTTCTAATAGAAAATGAATACAATTTAACACAATTTTGAAATTTTATCTTCACTTCTCACTTAAAGCAAAAAGTTAATAGTGATTTGATTTATATTGTGATGTATATTGATATCGACTGAATATGAAAATAATTATTGTGATACGATCTTTATTCCCATATCGCCCAGCCCTAACCCCTAGTATTACCACATTCCATATTTGTATGTTATTATGCACAAAAAACAATAATAATTAATTTTTACACCTCTTCTTACATTTGATTATTGCTTGTCACAGGTCCTTTAAGATCCATACATGTAAATGAGCTCTGTTCTGATTGGCTGCTCTGGATTTTGCCTCTGTTATGTTGCTCTCTCGGCTGAAACCCTGTATGTGGCTGTGATGGGGGGCTCTTTAACAGTCGCCAGCAGTTTAATGGCTTAATGTTGATTAAGTCTTACGAGCAGCTCCTGCACATTATTACTGTGACTCAGGCCGTTAACCAGCCCTCAGTCTAACTGAGCATGTAACGACCCGTCGTAAACTCCATCGGTCCGCTGTCTGCCTCGCGCCTGTCTCTGCGCCGGTGTTCAGTTTTGCGCCAGGGATGATTAAACTTCAATAACTTAACAAATTAACCCTTTAATGTGCAAGCTAAGCAAACTCCTTCTAAAGCACAGCATGGTTAAACCTGACCCGTATTTATTTTCCTATGTTATTGTATGTACCTCTGAGTGTCTCTTTGGTTTATCTATTAAAATCAGTTTCTTTTATTATTTAATATTCCAAGTTTTCATTAAAAGTCTTGTATTTGATCTTAAATCATTATTTTAATTCTTATTTATTTACTTCATGGACAAAAACTATGTTTGTAAATATGTTTCTGACTGCAAAAACATAGTGAACACAGGGCTTAACTCATGAGCCATGTTGTATGTTAGAAGGCAGTGATACAAACATGATTTTTATTAATGAAGTAAATAATAAAACTGAAATCAGGATTTGTGATGATCAGAAACGAGTACATTGAGGAATTCATGAAAGCTTGAAAGATTAAATTAATTTATTGCAAAATATATATAAAAAAAAACCTCAGTCGGGTGACTTTTTACCAGGTTGTGCATCAAAGGGTTAAAAGTTTTCTGTGTAAAATATACTGAACTGAGGTGAATTATTTTATATATATGTTTTTTTTCCCCTCTCTCCGCAGGTCACACGGGACGCTTCATTAAGGCTTTGTTCAGCACCAGTCTGCTCTTTCTCCTGGCTCATGTCTGCTTCCAGATTTGTCTCTACACTGTCCCCGATCTGGACGATGCACTGGGACACAACTGTGAGTGAACTGACTCATCAAATCCTTCAGCAGTGCTGGATGTAAATGAAAGCAGAGCAATCACGACCTACAGAATTACAGCAGTGATACTCTCACCATACACAGTGCGTCACTGATCTATCAGAACAGAGTAAACAGAACCAGTAGTGCTCCAGTAAAGAGTTATATATATATATATATATATATATATATATATATATATATATATATATATATATATATATATATATATATATAAAATATTTCAAATATATTCAATATTTGTACATATGGTTCATCAGGTCCAGTTAAAGGACGTATTATATCCAGCATGTTCAGAGAAGTACGTTTTATTTGCATTAAGATATAATTTTTCACAATAACAATATATATTATCGTACTGCACAAACACTGAACAACTTACTGATCAACTGAATGATATTAAATTAATTACTTAATAAATTAGATACTAGTTATTGATTTATTTATAGTAGTTAATGAGTAAATCATATCCTACTGAGTAATTAATAGTAGTATAATATATTTATTAGTAGTTACTGTGTAGTTAATGTTGTTCCTGATTCATTCATTATAATTACTGACTATTCTTAGTAAGTGCTGACTAATTCATAGTGCTTACTAGGCTTACTAGTAATTCATAGTGGTTACTGGGGAATTATTATAGTAGTTATATAGTATATATTATATATATATATATATATATATATATATATATATATATATATATATATATATATATATATATGTTATAGTAGTAATATAGTAGTTACTGACTAATTTATAGTAATTACTGACTAATTCACAGTAATACTGAATGGTCCATAGTAATTACTAAGTAATTCATAGCAATTCTGATTAATTCATAGTAACTGCTAAGTAATTTCTAGTGCTTACTAGTAAATTACAGTAGTTAATGGCAAATTCATAGTAATTACTGACAGATTCATAGTAATTACTGACTAATTCAAAGTAATTACTGACTAATTCATAGTGGTTACTAGGTGATTATAGTAATTACTGACTAATTCACAGTAATACTGAGTGATATACAGTAATTACTAGGTAATTATAGTAATTCTGACTTATTAATAGTAATTGCTAAGTAATTCATTGTGGTTACTAGGAAATTATAGTAGTTACTGGCTAATTCATAGTAATTACTCACTAATTCACAGTAATACTGAATGGTTCATAGTAATTACTGTGATTTATAGAAATTGCTGAGTAATTTCTAGTGGTTACTAGGAAATGACAGTCGTTACTGGCATAATCATAGTAATTATTGACTAATTCATAGTAATTATTGACAAATTATAGTAATTACTGATTAATGTATAGTAGTTAACGAGGAATAAGTTTAAGATTAAATATTAAATCTGAAGTTTAAGGGGTTAAAGATGTTTCAGAAGCTGCTTAAGAAACTACCAGAAGCATAATGTCTCATGTAACACATGTAATGTACCCCCCACCACCACCACCATCACCACCACCTATTCAGCACACACACAGCAGTGAAACTTTCACACACTCCAGTCTGTGCTCCTCCAGCAGCTCCAGATGTGGAGATGTGGAGGCCCCTGGTGAAGCCGTGGGGCCGCAGCTCTTAGCGTCTCCTGTTTATTTCTGTTTGTGGTTTGGACTCTGCCGCTTTTTTCCTCATCACTTGGTCCTGAAGGAGCTGAAAGAATGTGAAAGTGCAGCCCGGCTCTCTGCAGGAGTGTGTGAAGTGCTGGGAGTCAGCAGGCTGTAGAGCACGTGCCTGCAGCCCTTGGCTGACTCCCCCCTGAGGATTGCAGAGGCTCATGGGAACGTCCCTGGAAGCTCTGGGCTCACAGTGCTTGGTTTGCATTTGTGGACCATTTTTCTGGGCAGCTCCCGTTTTTTAACCCTTAAGAGTTTGGAGTTACTGCTGAGTGTATTTGAATCATACATTCTGGGCTCTGTAGCTGTGTAGAACGTTTCAGTGTTAATTCAGTTTCTGTATTACATGTTTATGAGTGCTTTATAGACTGTATATGTTTTTATCAGCATATATCCTTTGTATCTCCTCAGGTAGCTCATGGGAGACGCTGGCGAGGCACATCGGAGTGTCCAGGTACGTACATAACAAAATATAACATCCTGTAACCCGTCAGTCTGACTGCAGCCTGTAAAGGAGACCAAGACGTTTATGATACACATACACTTTTGTTCAGAAGTCCGAGGCACCTTAACAATAAGTGTATGTTCACCAGTAAGAACAGCAGATCTGATTAGAACAGATGTAAATAATCAGACATACAATACAAAGTAACATGAATATGTTATTGTGAGAGAAGTAGATCAGATCTTGATCCAGTTTGAAGAACAAAGTTAGGTTCCAGATTTCTCCTGGACGCCCCAGACATTGTATGAATGTGTTCAGTTCCTTCAGCAGCAAATCTTGATTTAGCTTAATGAAGTACTGAGCAGTCAAAGCAGGTATTAGATGAGAACTGATAATAATACTGGGTTGTTTATAGAAGGAGAAGCTTGGAAAGGGTTAAATAAACACACTGACGTATGGAAAAGCACTACTTACTGTATTAATACTGTTTAGCTTTTTAAATATAATAATGTCCTCAAGTTCCTCCTTTTACACTTTTTTTTTTGAAGTAAAAATGAAATGACTGTTTACAGTTAGAGTTAGTGCTGCTCTGTATCTTTAGCCTGTAGTGCACGGTTTACAGTGTGATTTTGAGTGACTGACTGTGTTGGCGCCCCCTGCAGGCTGCCCCTGGAGGAGCCTTGGACGGTGGTGCGGCTCCTGACCCCTGACCTGGGCATCTTCATCATCTCTCTGATCACCATGGTGTTGTGTAATCGCTTGGTGAAGAAAAGAGAGGAGGGGTCCGCGGTCCACAGCTCCACCTTCAACCAGGAAGTGAGTGAAATTAATTGAATATATATATATATATATATATATATATATATATTTATATATATATATATATATATATATATATATATATATATATATATATATATATATATATGTGTGTGTGTGTGTGGGTGTTTATTTATTTGTGTGTATATATATATTAGGGCTGGGCGATATGGGAAAAAATCTTATCACGATAATTTTTTCCATATCAGTCGATATATATCACGATATGAATCAAATCACTATTTCCTTTTTACTTTAAGTGAGAAGTGAAGATATCAAAATTTGATTTTATTTATTTTTTTATTTTCTCTCCTTTTCAAATAAATTAAACACACACACATGTATAAATCTATCGAGGAAACGTTATTCCGTGATAATTATCGTTATCGTTTTATCGCCCAGCCCTAATATATATATATATATATATATATATATATATATATATATATATATATATATATATACACGAAATTGAAATGTTAATGTGAAAATAAAAACAAGGCTGGTACACAGTACTCTGTGATATACAGTATATAACTCCTCTCTGTATCAGGCTTTGAGGCTCTCACGCTCATGTTTGTAGTTTATGTGTAGTACTGTCTGTGTCTCTGTCGCTGATTCCAGCAGCCTCGGGGGGAAGACAGAAGGGAATCATCACGTCACGGAGAGTTTAGTAGCTATTTTTTGGCTCCAGTGCTGTTTGAAGCTGTGACAGCATCAGTACTTTACCAGCGCTCTCTCTCGGCAGTCGTAAACCCAGACAGCGCGTTCACATGGCATCTCGAGCTCAGAGCGCAGCTTTGTTTTCTTTCTGGGCCACGACTGCACGAGAGAGGACACCGGAGGAAGAGCAGACATGAGAAAATGGAAAACTAGGCAGTGGCTTAGTGAGTTTCACCTCAGCGGTCATTGTCACTGACTTTAAAGGCCCCCGTGTGCAGGTTCTGAGCTGATGTTTGATAGTTTTACTTCCTGCAGTTTGAAGGGCCCGTATCATGAGAATTTTCTTTACTTTGCCGTGAAAGCTGCCTATTTTGGATGAGTTGTTTTTATGATGTCAGAAAAACCTATACATTTGCATACAGCAGTTAAGCTCCACCCACTCATACCGACCGTACCCACACGACGGTACTGACCACTACACCACCTGACGGTACTGAACACTACACCACCATACTAACCACTACACCAACCACTACTCAGTATGGTGGTGTAGTGGTGAGTATGGTGGTGTAGTGGTTAGTATGGTGATGTAGTGGTCAGTATGGTGGTGTAGTGGTTAGTATGGTGGTGTAGTGGTTAGTACGGTGGTGTAGTGGTTAGTATGGTGGTGTAGTGGTTAGTATGGTGGTGTAGTGGTTAGTAAGGTGGTGTAGTGGTCAGTACGGTGGTGTAGTGGTTAGTACGGTGGTGTAGTGGTTAGTATGGTGGTGTAGTGGTTAGTATGGTGGTGTTGTGGTTAGTATGGTGGTGTAGTGGTTAGTATGGTGGTGTAGTGGTGAGTATGGTGGTGTAGTGGTTAGTATGGTGGTGTTGTGGTTAGTATGGTGGTGTAGTGGTTAGTACGGTGGTGTAGTGGTTATTATGGTGGTGTAGTGGTTAGTATGGTGGTGTAGTGGTTAGTACGGTGGTGTAGTGGTTAGTATGGTGGTGTAGTGGTTAATACAGTGGTGTAGTGGTTAGTATGGTGGTGTAGTGGTTATTACGGTGGTGTAGTGGTTAGTATGGTGATGTAGTGGTCAGTATGGTGGTGTAGTGGTTAGTACGGTGGTGTAGTGGTTAGTATGGTGGTGTAGTGGTTAGTATGGTGGTGTAGTGGTGAGTATGGTGGTGTAGTGGTTAGTATGGTGGTGTTGTGGTTAGTATGGTGGTGTAGTGGTTAGTACGGTGGTGTAGTGGTTATTATGGTGGTGTAGTGGTTAGTATGGTGGTGTAGTGGTTAGTACGGTGGTGTAGTGGTTAGTACGGTGGTGTAGTGGTTAGTATGGTGGTGTAGTGGTTAATACAGTGGTGTAGTGGTTAGTATGGTGGTGTAGTGGTTATTACGGTGGTGTAGTGGTTAGTATGGTGGTGTAGTGGTTATTACGGTGGTGTAGTGGTTAGTATGGTGGTGTAGTGGTTAGTACGGTGGTGTAGTGGTTAGTACGGTGGTGTAGTGGTTAGTATGGTGGTGTAGTGGTTAGTATGGTGGTGTAGTGGTTAGTACGGTGGTGTAGTGGTTAGTACGGTGGTGTAGTGGTTAGTATGGTGGTGTAGTGGTTAGTATGGTGATGTAGTGGTTAGTACGGTGGTGTAGTGGTTAGTACGGTGGTGTAGTGGTTAGTATGGTGGTGTAGTGGTTAATACAGTGGTGTAGTGGTTAGTATGGTGGTGTAGTGGTTATTACGGTGGTGTAGTGGTTAGTATGGTGGTGTAGTGGTTAGTACGGTGATGTAGTGGTTAGTACGGTGGTGTAGTGGTTAGTACGGTGGTGTAGTGGTTAGTATGGTGGTGTAGTGGTTAGTGTGGTGTAGTGGTTAGTACGGTGGTGTAGTGGTTAGTACGGTGGTGTAGTGGTTAGTATGGTGGTGTAGTGGTTATTATGGTGGTGTAGTGGTTAGTACGGTGGTGTAGTGGTCAGTATGGTGGTGTAGTGGTCAGTATGGTGGTGTAGTGGTCAGTATGGTGGTGTAGTGGTTATTATGGTGGTGTAGTGGTTAGTACGGTGGTGTAGTGGTCAGTATGGTGGTGTAGTGGTCAGTATGGTGGTGTAGTGGTTAGTACGGTGGTGTAGTGGTTAGTATGGTGGTGTAGTGGTTAGTACGGTGGTGTAGTGGTTATTATGGTGGTGTAGTGGTTAGTATGGTGGTGTAGTGGTTAGTATGGTGGTGTAGTGGTTAGTATGGTGGTGTAGTGGTCAGTATGGTGGTGTAGTGGTTACTATGGTGGTGTAGTGGTCAGTATGGTGGTGTAGTGGTTAGTATGGTGGTGTAGTGGTTAGTATGGTGGTGTAGTGGTTAGTATGGTGGTGTAGTGGTTAGTATGGTGGTGTAGTGGTCAGTATGGTGGTGTAGTGGTTACTATGGTGGTGTAGTGGTTAGTATGGTGGTGTAGTGGTTAGTATGGTGGTGTAGTGGTTAGTATGGTGGTGTAGTGGTTAGTATGGTGGTGTAGTGGTCAGCACTGTCTCCTCACAGTAAGATGATCTGGGTTGGATTCCCGGTCTGGGTGGTTCTGTGTGGAGTGTGTATGGTCTCTCTGTGTTTGAGTGGGTTCCTCCAGGTACTCTGGTTTCCTCCCACAGTCCAAACACATGCATGTTAGGATTCTCACTCTAAACTGGCTGTAGGTGTGAGAGTGTGTGTGAGTGTGTGTGAGATAATGGACTCTACAGCCTACATGTCGGGAGCCACATACTATGTAGACACTCACTAGGTTTTCAAGGCTCACCCAGAACATGCTTATAGTTTATTATTTACTTTATTAATAAAAGTTGTATCACTGCCTTCTAACTAACACAACATGGCTCAGAGTTAACCCTTATGTGTTCATTATGGAGTTTGATTGGACGTTTGTAAACATTTGCAGTCAGGAACATATTTACACATTATTTTGGTTCCTGGTTAATAAATAGGAATTAAAATGATTTAAGATAAAAACAAGTTGTTAATAAACACTTTGAACATGAAATAATAAAATAAACTGATTTCAGTGGATTTGCCAAAAAAACAGGACCCAATGTGTATATGGGTGTTTCATTGCCCCTAGTGTGTGTGTCTGTGTGTGTGAGAGAGTGTTTCACAGCCCCTAGTGTGTGTGTGTGTGTGTTTGTGTGTGTGTGTGTCTGTGTCTGTGTGTGTGAGAGAGTGTTTCACCTGTGTGTGGGTTCACTAGTGTGTTGGGTGTCTTACTGCCCCTAGTGTGTGTTTGTGTGTTTCTCTGCCTTTTTAGTCTGTGTGTTCACTAGTGTTTATGTATAAGTGGGTGTTTTACTGCGCCTAGTGTGTGTTCACTAGTGTGTGGATGTTTCTCTGCCTCGTAGTGTGTGTGTGTGTTCACTAGTGTTTATGTACATGTGGGTGTTTCACTGACCTGATGGATTCAATTTCTCAACACAAGTGGTCAGTGTTTAGTATTGTGTTCATGCAAGTCATCATGCTGTGAGTGTTTGGTGGAGTTTAGTGTGTGTGTGTGTGTCTGTGTGTGTGAGAGAGTGTTTCACAGCCCCTAGTGTGTGTGTGTGTTTGTGTGTGTGTGTGTCTGTGTCTGTGTGTGTGAGAGAGTGTTTCACCTGTGTGTGGGTTCACTAGTGTGTTGGGTGTCTTACTGCCCCTAGTGTGTGTTTGTGTGTTTCTCTGCCTTTTTAGTCTGTGTGTTCACTAGTGTTTATGTATAAGTGGGTGTTTTACTGCGCCTAGTGTGTGTGTGTGTGTGTGTGTGTGTTTGTGTGTTTCTCTGTCTTCTTAGTCTGTGTGTTCACTAGTGTTTATGTATATGTGGGTGTTTTACTGCGCCTAACGTGTGTTCACTAGTGTGTGTGTATGTGTTTGTGTGTTTCTCTGTCTTCTTAGTCTGTGTGTTCACTAGTGTATGTATGTGTTTGTGTGTTTCTCTGTCTTCTTAGTCTGTGTGTTCACTAGTGTTTATGTATATGTGGGTCTTTTACTGCCCCTTGTATGTGTTCACTAGTGTGTGTGTGGATGTTTCTCTGCCTCGTAGTGTGTGTGTGTGTGTGTGTGTGTTCACTAGTGTTTATGTATATGTGGGTGTTTTACTGCCCCTAGTATGTGTTCACTAGTGTGTGTGTGTGGGTGTTTCTCTGCCTCGTAGTGTGTATGTGTGTGTGTGTGTTCACTAGTGTTTATGTATATGTGGGTGTTTCACTGACCTGATGGATTCAATTTCTCAACACAAGTGGTCAGTGTTTAGTATTGTGTTAATGCAAGTCATCATGCTGTGAGTGTTTGGTGGAGTTTAGTGTGTGTGTGTGTGTGTGTGTGTGTGTGTGTGTGATGAAGTGTTTTGATATGATGTTCAGGCAGGTTATATTTGATAGGGTATACGTGGTATGGCTCTTTACAGAGAGCAGGCTTTTCATTGGCGGCCTCTTGTTTTCCGTTCCCCAGTGAAGAAGTGAATGAGAGGGGATTCCCCCGACTGACTCACACTCACACACTCGCACATATACACGCACCCCAAACACACCCGACCACACATTCACTCCACTGCAGACCCAGAATCCTGAACACCCTGACACTACTGCAGCGGCTGAGCGTCTCTCGCTGTTCACGCTGGTGGTGAGAGTTCAGACTTGCTGCTTGCGTTTCTTTCTCAATGTTCTTGCCCTCGCTTTCTTTTCCTTCACGCCCTTCATTCCATCTGCGGCACCGCTGCCCAACGACTTCCTACTGCCGCTGCCACGGCAACCGAGTCAACAAACAAAGCCGGGCTGAAGTGTGTCAGCACAGAAAAATAGAAACGCTATTAGATCAATTAGCAGCGGCGCTCCGGGAGCTTTACAAGCCGACTGCGGCCAACAATAGGGAGATTTTCAACACCGCTATTTAAACGTTAGTCGGATTAAAATAAATGGTAGCCTAGCTCCGGGCCTAGCTCCTCTCTCCTCCCCTCCACAGCACAGCCGGCAGCACAGGAGCTGTAAAACACCCCAAAAGCATAGCCTCGTCGGGCACTCGTGTTGTCTGCGTGCTTGGGAGTGTCCGGCTAATCCAACAATACAGCATTCACACACTTACTGGCCTGCAGCTCCACCACTGGCCGCTGCATTCTCACTCAGGGCTGCTCTGCCTGCAGCCTGTATGGAAGCTTGAGCCCTTTATCTGCTGTAGAGGTGTTACAGACACACGCTGTTTAAATATCATTTGCATATTTAAATTAAAGGGCAGTTGCAGCAGTTGTGAGTCACTCAGAGTGGTTTACTGTGAAGTGGTTCCGTTAAACTTAACTGACTGATTTCTTTACAGCGGTGGCAAAAAAATAGAGGTCACTGAGCCTACAACTAGAGCTGAGCGATATGGACCTTTTAATAATAATATTTTTTAGCTAAATGGCGATATACAATATGCAGGGGTTGGACAATGAAACTGAAACACCTGTCACTTCAGTGTGGGACGTTTCAGGGCTAAATTGGACCAGTCTGGTGGACAATCTTCATTAATTGTACGTTGCGCCAGTAAGATCAGAGTGTGAGCTTTATCTGAGCTTTCATCAACAGCAACTACACATATCTGAGCTTTTATCAACAGCAACTACACATATCTGAGCTTTCATCAACAGCAACTACACATATCTGAGCTTTTATCAACAGCAACTACACATATCTGTGCTTTCATCAACAGCAACTACACATATCTGTGTTTCATCAACAGCAACTACACATATCTGTGTTTCATCAACAGCAACTACACATATCTGTGTTTCATCAACAGCAACTACACATATCTGTGATTTCATCAACAGCAACTACACATATCTGTGATTTCATCAACAGCAACTACACATATCTGTGATTTCATCAACAGCAACTACACATATCTGTGATTTCATCAACAGCAACTACACATATCTGTGATTTCATCACCAGCTACTGAAAAAGCTGTGGAGCTGCGGGACTCCTCGGCCAGCTAGTTCCTTAACTCGGTCAGTGATGGTGTTTCTTGACAAACTGACATTGTTAAAAGTCTGAGTCTGGTCGGGACACACCTGCTCACGACACACCTGCTCACGACACACCTGCTCACAGACCTTCAGCATGCACAGCCACAGTAAAGCTAGCTTTCACTGCCACATTGTTTTTGGCTTTCGTGAACAGATTCTGCTGCAACTTCAGTTTAACTTTTAATTCTTGTGCAGTCTGTTGCTGTTCTTGAAGGCGAGCTTTGCCGTACTGGGCTCTGTGATTGGTGTTAAAATGCCGGCGTGGATTGTCTCTTTAATAACAGACATGTTGCTTCATAACACACAAGGCATACGGGTCTTTCACCTTGAAGTAGAACATGTATTCACCTTCCCATCTTTGTTGAAACAGCCGTCCATCTGCATCAACTTTTCTTTTTCTGGACATTATGGTATCGGCACACACACAAAGGGGCAGTAAAACACCCCAAAACACACAATAGTGAACACACACACTAGGTGCAGTGAAACACCCACATATATATAAACACACGCACACACTAGGGCAGTAAAACACACATTAATGAACACCCACACTAGGGCGCAGAGAAACGCTGTTTAAATATCATTTGCATATTTAAATTAAAGGGCAGTTGCAGCAGTTGTGAGTCACTCAGAGTGGTTTACTGTGAAGTGGTTCCGTTAAACTTAACTGACTGATTTCTTTACAGCGGTGGCAAAAAAATAGAGGTCACTGAGCCTACAACTAGAGCTGAGCGATATGGACCAAAAAAACAATATCTTTTAATAATAATATTTTTTAGCTAAATGGCGATATACAATATGCAGGGGTTGGACAATGAAACTGAAACACCTGTCACTTCAGTGTGGGACGTTTCAGGGCTAAATTGGACCAGTCTGGTGGACAATCTTCATTAATTGTACGTTGCGCCAGTAAGATCAGAGTGTGAGCTTTATCTGAGCTTTCATCAACAGCAACTACACATATCTGAGCTTTTATCAACAGCAACTACACATAACTGAGCTTTTATCAACAGCAACTACACATATCTGAGCTTTTATCAACAGCAACTACACATATCTGAGCTTTCATCAACAGCAACTACACATATCTGAGCTTTCATCAACAGCAACTACACATATCTGTGTTTCATCAACAGCAACTACACATATCTGTGTTTCATCAACAGCAACTACACATATCTGTGTTTCATCAACAGCAACTACACATATCTGAGCTTTTATCAACAGCAACTACACATAACTGAGCTTTTATCAACAGCAACTACACATATCTGAGCTTTTATCAACAGCAACTACACATATCTGAGCTTTCATCAACAGCAACTACACATATCTGAGCTTTCATCAACAGCAACTACACATATCTGTGCTTTCATCAACAGCAACACCCACATATATATAAACACCCACATATATATAAACACACGCACACACTAGGGCAGTAAAACACACATTAATGAACACCCACACAAGGGCGCAGAGAAACACACACACACACACACACACACACACACTAGGTGCAGTGAAACACCCACATATATATAAACACACACACACACTAGGGGCAGCAAAACACACTAGTGAACACACACACAAGGGCGCAGAGAAACACACACACACACACACTAGGTGCAGTGAAACACCCACATATGTATATATATATATAAACACACACTAGGGGCAGCAAAACACACACTAGTGAACACACACACAAGGGTGCAGAGAAACACACACACACACACACACTAGGTGCAGTGAAACACCCACATATATATATATATATATATATATATATATATATATATATATATATATATATATATATATATAAACACACACACACACACACACACACACTAGGTGCAGTGAAACACCCACATATATATATATATATGTCGTCTAGTGGCAGTAAGCCGTAACACAATGTAGTTTTTGGTTAAAGCTAAAGCTTCTGACCTATTTATTTTTAGACACTAAGACCTTCCAGGCTCTTGCGGGCCACATAAAAGGACATGGCGGGCCACATTTGGCCCGCGGGCCTTGAGTTTGACACACATGACCTGCAGCGTTAGCCTGCGAATTTAAAATAAACGTCAGAGAGTCACCTGATTTCTCTGCTTGTTCTATAACTGACAGTAACTGGCAACCCTACGGTCGTAAAGCGCTGCTTGTAACTGCAGCCGTGCCCTCTCTAGCCCCCCCTGCAGGTGGTGCTCTGCCCACCACGTTGACAGCGCCTCTATTCCTCTGTGTGTTTGTGCTGTAACAGTGGAAAGGGCAGAGCAGCCTCAGAGAGAGAAAGCCTCTGGTTGGGCTTTGATGTGGTCGGGACGACCTGCAGGGCCTGATGGGGTGCAGCTGGGAGAGCAGGACGCTGAGGCCGCTCACGCTGGTTCACTGCTGTGACGAGTTACTGAGCACTAGACGAGCCTGACGAGCCTGTACAGCACAGCACTCTCTGCTCGGTCAGGAACTCTGCACTCACTGTCCACTCAATCAGCTCCACTGACCACATAGGAGCACTTTATATCTCCACACTTACAGACTGTAGTTCATCTGATCCTCTGTATACTTTAATACCCTGTTCTTCAATGATCAGGACCCCCACAGGACCCTCTATGTTAGTGTGTGTTGTGCTGGTGTGAGTGTATCAGACACACTCTGTCCACTCACTGTCCACTCTATTAGACACTCCTACTACTTGCTGGTCCACCTTGTAGATGTACAG
>CM038728.1:29797074-29827074 GCA_021613375.1 Megaleporinus macrocephalus | reverse complement strand
AGCATCAGACTGCACGGGGTGGGCAGTTGTTCAGCATCAGACTGCACGGGGTGGGCAGTTGTTCAGCATCAGACTGCACGGGGTGGGCAGTTGTTCAGCATCAGACCGCACAGGATGGGCAGCTGTTCAGCATCAGACTGCACAGGATAGGTAGTTGTTCAGCATCAGACTGCACAAGATAGGTAGTTGTCCAGCATCAGACTGCACAGGGTGGGCAGTTGTTCAGCATCAGACTGCACGGGGTGGGCAGTTGTTCAGCATCAGACTGCACAGGATGGGCAGCTGTTCAGCATCAGACTGCACAGGATAGGTAGTTGTTCAGCATCAGACTGCACAAGATGGGCAGTTGTTCAGAATCAGACCGCACAGGATAGGTAGTTGTTCAGCATCAGACTGCACGGGGTGGGCAGTTGTTCAGCATCAGACTGCACGGGGTGGGCAGTTGTTCAGCATCAGACTGCACGGGATGGGCAGCTGTTCAGCATCAGACTGCACGGGATAGGCAGTTGTTCAGCATCAGACTGCACAAGATAGGTAGTTGTTGAGCATCAGACTGCACGGGGTGGGCAGTTGTTCAGCATCAGACTGCACGGGGTGGACAGTTGTTCAGCATCAGACTGCACGGGGTGGGCAGTTGTTCAGCATCAGACTGCACAGGATGGGCAGCTGTTCAGCATCAGACTGCACAAGATAGGTAGTTGTGAGCATCAGACTGCACGGGGTGGGCAGTTGTTCAGCATCAGACTGCACGGGGGTGGGCAGTTGTTCAGCATCAGACTGCACGGGGTGGGCAGTTGTTCAGCATCAGACTGCACAGGATGGGCAGCTGTTCAGCATCAGACTGCACAGGATAGGTAGTTGTTCAGCATCAGACTGCACAAGATGGGCAGTTGTTCAGAATCAGACCGCACAGGATAGGTAGTTGTTCAGCATCAGACTGCACGGGGTGGGCAGTTGTTCAGCATCAGACTGCACGGGGTGGGCAGTTGTTCAGCATCAGACTGCACGGGATGGGCAGCTGTTCAGCATCAGACTGCACGGGATAGGCAGTTGTTCAGCATCAGACTGCACAAGATAGGTAGTTGTTGAGCATCAGACTGCACGGGGTGGGCAGTTGTTCAGCATCAGACTGCACGGGGTGGACAGTTGTTCAGCATCAGACTGCACGGGGTGGGCAGTTGTTCAGCATCAGACTGCACAGGATGGGCAGCTGTTCAGCATCAGACTGCACAAGATAGGTAGTTGTTGAGCATCAGACTGCACGGGGTGGGCAGTTGTTCAGCATCAGACTGCACGGGGTGGGCAGTTGTTCAGCATCAGACTGCACGGGGTGGGCAGTTGTTCAGCATCAGACTGCACGGGATGGCCAGTTGTTCAGAATCAGACTGCACAGGATGGCCAGTTGTTCAGAATCAGACTGCACAGGATGGGCAGTTGTTCAGAATCAGACCACATGAGATGGGCAGTTGTTCAGAATCAGACCACACAGGATGGGCAGTTGTTCAGCATCAGACCGCATGGGGTGGGCAGCTGTTCAGCATCAGACTGCACGGGATGAGCAGTTGTTCAGAATCAGACCACACAGGATGGGCAGTTGTTCAGCATCAGACTGCACAGGATGGGCAGCTGTTCAGCATCAGACTGCACAGGATGGGCAGCTGTTCAGCATCAGACTGCACAGGATGGGCAGTTGTTGAGCTGGCTGCAGACCCCCAAAACAAATGACCATCACAGAACTTGTAAACCCTTCACAGCAGCTTCCTTCTTTATTCAGACACCACTGAGGGTCCAAGGGGGTCTAAATTCTTTCTGCTTCGCTTGTTACCGCGTCTGAGTCTCTACTGAGCTGCTGAGGTTCTGTCTTTTCAGCAGCTGCGGTTCTGCGTTCCTAAAAACTGCTTCTAACCTTCTTCAGCCTTTGTTTGATCAACAAGCCTGACAACCGAAACAAGAAACATTCATAGCAAGTGATACTTACGAGCTCGTTAACATTGGAGCCCACTGGCCTTTATTGTTCTTCATTGGTGAAAGAATTGTAACTCACCAGCAGCTGACTCGTTTTCTCTTTCTCATCACAGGGAAAGAATCCTAACTGAGTAGTTTTTGGACTGTAATGAGAGTCTCAGTGCTGTAGAAGCTACGACCCAGACGTGAAGGGTGATACATCACAGCTGAAGTTTAGTATGTAGTCTTCAGTGATGGAGAGCAGCGCTAATGTTAACTGACCTTCTATAAAATACAGAAAACATGGAGAGACGTATTTAGTCACTCTGCTTGTAAACAGTGGAGCTCAGTTCAGCTTCTGTTACACAGTGATGCTCAGTGTCCCATGTGTCTCATGGTGTTTAATTAAAATGAGATATATATATATATATATATATTTTATTGGACATTAATTAAAGTTACAATACTCATAGTAACAAAAACAATGCTAACATCCATTTTCACATTAATAACCACGATTACTACAACCCCCCTCCCCAAGTTGGTCTAGAGAGAAAAAAAAAGTTAGTTAATTAAAATTCTGTGTGTCTGGTCTGTTTATCTTTGTAGTTTGGTCTTATCTGATTTTAAATGAATGCTCGTAGTTTGTTCTATATCTGTAAACACACAAATGTAAGTTTATGTACCGTAAGCTCCGCCCCATCCCCGCCCACTTTACTCTGATAGGTTGCGTCCACATATCTAGTTCCCTGTTCATTGGCATGAAAGACTTGAGTTCAGATGTTTAGAGGTTTCCGTTGTCAGATGTTCATGTTGTCCAGTCGTCTGCTCTAGTATGTGACCAGGGGGCGATAGTGAGTGCAGTCCGACTGGATTGTGTTCATTTTACTGTATACTTCATTCACCATCGTCAGCGTCCAGTGTGGACAGCAGGTCATCAGCAGCTTTCACATTTGCTGCTGAAATGTGTGTATGCAGGTTTCATGACACACTAATGATAGATATGGGACAGTATCTCTCTCTCTCTCTCTCTCTCTCTCTCTCTCTCTCTTTTCTCATTGTCCTTCATCTTCTGATTTTCTTCCTTTTTTCTCATTGTCCTTCATCTTCTGATTTTCTTCCTTTTATCTCATTGTCCTTCTCCGTCTTCTCATTTTCTTCCTTTTTTCCTCATTGTCCTTCTCCATCTTCTCATTTTCTTCCTTTTTTCTCATTGGTTTTCTCCATCTTCTCATTCTCTTTCTCTTTTCATTCTCTTTCTCTTTTCATGCTATTCCTTCTACTTCTCCTTTTCACCTCTTTTTCCATCTTCTTATTTCTTTCTCTTTTTTCTCATTGTCCTCCATCTTCTCATTTTCTTCCTTTTTTCTCATTGTCCTTCTCCATCTTCTCATTTTCTTCTTTTTTCTCATTGTCCTTCTCCATCTTCTCATTTTCTTCCTTTTTTCTCATTTTCCTTCTCCATCTTCTCATTTTCTTCCTTTTTTCCTCATTGTCCTTTTCCATTTTCTCATTGTCTTCCTTTTTTCGCATTGTCTTTCTCCATCTTCTCATTTTCTTCCTTTTTTTCTCATTGTCCTTCTCCATCTTCTCATTTTCTTCCTTTTTTCTCATTTTCCTTCTCCATCTTCTCATTTTCTTCCTTTTTTCTCATTTTCCTTCTCCATCTTCTCATTTTCTTCCTTTTTTCTCATTTTCCTTCTCCATCTTCTCATTTTCTTCCTTTTTTTCTTCATTGTACTTCCCCATCTTCTTATTTTCCTCCTTTTTCTCATTGTTTTTCTCCATCTTCTCATTTTCTTCCTTTTTTCCTCATTGTCCTTTTCCATTTTCTCATTGTCTTCCTTTTTTCGCATTGTCTTTCTCCATCTTCTCATTTTCTTCCTTTTTTTCTCATTGTCCTTCTACATTTTCTCATTTTCTTTTCCATTCTACTCATCATCTTTCTCCATCTTTTTTTCTTTCTCCATCTACTCATTTTCTTCTTGTTTCTTATTGTCCATCTTCTGATTTCCTTTCTTCTTCTCGTCCTTCTTCATCTACTCTCTTTCTTTCTCTTCTCATCGTCTTTTGATATCATTTCATCATCTTTCTCTTTTTTCTCCTTCTCATGGTGCTTCTCTTCCTGCTTCTTTTTCTTCGTCTCAATTCGCTCAGTGACGCGGACTTGAGCTTCTTGATGAAACTGAAATATTACTCAGTCTGTAGTCGTTTATAAAACTCTGGCCATACGGGTGAAAACTTAAAATGATACAATTATATAACTTTAATAAATATATTAAATAAAGATAACATTAAAATTGATATCATTATAAAAGACAATAACATAAACTTATTCATTAATCAATTAAAGAATGTACTGAACTGGATCAGATCTTCAATATATGCCAGTGAAGATTTTGCTCTCCTTTATCTCCTAACGTCTCATCCTCTTATCTTTGTCCTCATTCTAGGAGTCTGGTACAGATGAGGAGGAGGAGGAGGAGGAGGATGAGGATGGTGATGATGATGAGGAGGAGGAGGAAGAGGAGGGTAGGCAGTCGTCCAGTCCGCCAGCGGAAGATTCCAGCAGAGCGGCTCTGCTGGCCACCCGTCTCCGAGCCGCGGCCCAGCGCTTCCTCAGGAACATGGGCCGGCTCCTGGCCGTCACCCTGCTGGCTCTGGCTGGTGAGAGAAAAGAAGGATGAGCACATGTGGAAGAAAGATCTGGAGGAACCTCTTCAGAGCAGCTTCCCAGAGTTAGAACAGAGTCAGCATCACACTGGCATCCAGACAGGACAGCGTTCTGATTTTCACACTGACTCCCGTCCAGAACCAGTTCATCAAAAAAATTCCATTTAGTTTTTTCTTATTCTCAAATGTGGAGATCTTTGGTTCTTTGGTGTATTTTCCATATTAGGAAATCTGGGACTGAGCAGTTTGTATCTATAGAATAAGGAGTGTCTGTCACATCACATAGTAAACTAAAATGTTCTAAACCAGATACACATATATCGTCCATGATAATATCTTAACAATCAGAACTCCTCAAATCGTCTGAGTGTCTGAGTAAATTGAAGGTGGCCCTCATTTACAATGTAGCCGAGCATTATGCATTGTAAGGGGATGGACAAATGTTGAAAAAATAAAAAGACCCAGCATTTTAATAAGATGTAAGATACAAGATATTATAAAATAAAATAAGATATAAAACAAGTTAGAGATTAAAGTTAAACACGTTAAACAAGATTAAAAATAAGAATTTAAAGGTAGGAATTAATAAAATCATAGGTTAGAAAATCAAAGGTAATAAAAATAATAAAGACTACAGATGAATAAATAAAACTAAATATGTAAGAGAGTAAAATGTAAATAATAATAACTAAGAACTATAAAAGAAAATAGGAAAACGATAAAAGAAAGATAAAAAGAAAACAGCTAAAAAAACAAGATAACTAAAAATGTTAAAACGTTTAATTAAGTTATTTGAAACTCTGATTCATCTCCTTCCAGGGCTCCTCATTCTCTTTCACATTCGTACTTTATCTGAGTTATGAGTTGTGTGGGGTTGTTTTGCCTAGCCTCAGACCAGCTACCTAACCTCAGACCAGTTACCTAACCTCAGACCAGTTACCTAACCTCAGACCAGTTACCTAACCTCAGATCAGCTACCCAACCTCAGATCAGTTACCTAACCTCAGACCAGTTACCTAACCTCAGATCAGCTACCTAACCTCAGATCAGCTACCTAACCTCAGACCAGCTGCCTAGCCTCAGACCAGTTACCTAACCTCAGACCAGTTATCTAACCTCAGACCAGCTACCTAACCTCAGACCAGCTACCTAACCTCAGACCAGTTACCTAACCTCAGACCAGCTACCTAACCTCAGACCAGCTGCCTAGCCTCAGACCAGTTACCTAACCTCAGACCAGTTACCTAACCTCAGATCAGCTACCTAACCTCAGATCAGCTACCTAACCTCAGACCAGCTGCCTAGCCTCAGACCAGTTACCTAACCTCAGACCAGTTACCTAACCTCAGATCAGCTACCTAACCTCAGACCAGCTGCCTAGCCTCAGACCAGTTACCTAACCTCAGACCAGTTACCTAACCTCAGACCAGTTACCTAACCTCAGACCAGTTACCTAACCTCAGATCAGCTACCTAACCTCAGACCAGCTACCTAACCTCAGACCAGCTGCCTAGCCTCAGACCAGCTGCCTAGCCTCAGACCAGTTACCTAACCTCAGACCAGTTACCTAACCTCAGACCAGCTACCTAACCTCAGACCGGCTACCTAACCTCAGACCGGCTGCCTAACCTCAGACCAGCTACCTAACCTCAGATCAGCTACCTAACCTCAGATCAGCTACCTAACCTCAGACCAGCTGCCTAGCCTCAGACCAGTTACCTAACCTCAGACCAGTTACCTAACCTCAGACCAGTTATCTAACCTCAGACCAGCTACCTAACCTCAGACCAGTTACCTAACCTCAGATCAGCTACCTAACCTCAGATCAGCTACCTAACCTCAGACCAGCTGCCTAGCCTCAGACCAGTTACCTAACCTCAGACCAGTTACCTAACCTCAGACCAGTTACCTAACCTCAGATCAGCTACCTAACCTCAGATCAGCTACCTAACCTCAGACCAGCTGCCTAGCCTCAGACCAGTTACCTAACCTCAGACCAGTTACCTAACCTCAGACCAGTTACCTAACCTCAGATCAGCTACCTAACCTCAGACCAGCTGCCTAGCCTCAAATCAGCTACCTAACCTCAGACCAGCTGCCTAGCCTCAGACCAGCTGCCTAGCCTCAGACCAGTTACCTAACCTCAGACCAGTTACCTAACCTCAGACCAGTTACCTAACCTCAGACCAGCTAACTAACCTCAGACCGGCTACCTAACCTAAGACCGGCTGCCTAACCTCAGACCAGCTACCTAGCCTCAGACCGGCTACCTAACCTCAGATCAGCTACCTAACCTCAGACCAGCTACCTAACCTCAGACCAGTTACCTAACCTCAGACCAGCTACCTAACCTCAGACCAGCTGCCTAGCCTCAGACCAGTTACCTAACCTCAGACCAGCTGCCTAACCTCAGACCAGCTGCCTAGCCTCAGACCAGTTACCTAACCTCAGACCAGCTGCCTAGCCTCAGATCAGCTACCTAACCTCAGACCAGCTGCCTAACCTCAGACCAGCTGCCTAGCCTCAGACCAGTTACCTAACCTCAGACCAGCTGCCTAGCCTCAGACCAGCTACCTAACCTCAGACCAGTTACCTAACCTCAGACCAGCTGCCTAGCCTCAGACCAGTTACCTAACCTCAGACCAGCTACCTAACCTCAGACGGGCTACCTAACCTCAGACGGGCTACCTAGCCTCAGACCAGCTACCTAACCTCAGACCGGCTGCCTAACCTCAGACCGGCTACCTAGCCTCAGACGGGCTACCTAGCCTCAGACCGGCTACCTAACCTCAGATCAGCTACCTAACCTCAGACCAGCTACCTAACCTCAGACCAGTTACCTAACCTCAGACCAGTTACCTAACGTCAGACCAGCTACCTAGCCTCAGACCAGCTACCTAGCCTCAGACCAGCTGCCTAGCCTCAGACCAGCTACCTAACCTCAGACCAGCTACCTAACCTCAGACCGGCTACCTAACCTCAGACCAGCTGCCTAACTTCAGACCAGCTACCTAACCTCAGACCAGCTGCCTAACCTCAGACCAGCTACCTAACCTCAGACCAGCTGCCTAACTTCAGATGAGCTACCTAACCTTAGACCAGCTACCTAACCTTAGACCAGCTACCTAGCCTCAGACGAGCTACCTGACCTCAGACCAGCTACCTAACCTCAGACCAGCTACCTAACCTCAGACCAGCTGCCTAACCTCAGACCAGCTACCTAACCTCAGACCAGCTACCTAACCTCAGACCAGCTACCTAACCTCAGACCAGCTACCTAACCTCAGACCAGCTGCCTAACCTCAGACCAGCTGCCTAACCTCAGACGAGCTACCTAACCTCAGACCAGCTGCCTAACCTCAGACCAGCTACCTAACCTCAGACCAGCTGCCTAACCTCAGACCAGTTACCTAACCCCAGACCAGCTGCCTAACCTCAGACCGGCTACCTAACCTCAGACCAGCTGCCTAACTTCAGACCAGCTGCCTAACCTCAGACCAGCTACCTAACCTCAGACCAGCTGCCTAACCTCAGACCTGCTACCTAACCTCAGACCAGCTGCCTAACCTCAGACCGGCTACCTAACCTCAGATCAGCTACCTAGCCTCAGACCAGCTGCCTAGCCTCAGACCAGCTACCTAACCTCAGACCAGCTACCTAACCTTAGACCAGCTACCTAGCCTCAGACCAGCTACCTAGCCTCAGACCAGCTGCCTAACCTCAGACCGGCTACCTAGCCTCAGACCAGCTGCCTAACCTCAGACCAGCTGCCTAACCTCAGACCGGCTACCTAACCTCAGATCAGCTACCTAGCCTCAGACCAGCTGCCTAGCCTCAGACCAGCTACCTAACCTCAGACCAGCTACCTAACCTTAGACCAGCTACCTAGCCTCAGACCAGCTACCTAGCCTCAGACCAGCTGCCTAACCTCAGACCGGCTACCTAGCCTCAGACCAGCTGCCTAACCTCAGACGAGCTACCTAACCTTAGACCAGCTACCTAACCTTAGACCAGCTACCTAGCCTCAGACCAGCTACCTAGCCTCAGACCAGCTGCCTAGCCTCAGACCAGCTACCTAACCTCAGACCAGCTACCTAACCTCAGACCGGCTACCTAACCTCAGACCAGCTGCCTAACTTCAGACCAGCTACCTAACCTCAGACCAGTTACCTAACCTCAGACCAGTTACCTAACCTCAGACCAGCTACCTAACCTCAGACCAGCTACCTAACCTCAGACCAGCTGCCTAACCTCAGACCAGCTACCTAACCTCAGACCAGCTACCTAACCTCAGACCAGCTACCTAACCTCAGACCAGCTGCCTAACCTCAGACCAGCTACCTAACCTCAGACCAGCTACCTAACCTTAGACCAGCTACCTAACCTTAGACCAGCTACCTAGCCTCAGACCAGCTACCTAGCCTCAGACCGGCTACCTAACCTCGGACCAGCTACCTAACCTCGGACCAGCTACCTAACCTCAGACCAGCTACCTAACCTCAGACCAGCTACCTAACCTCGGACCAGCTACCTAACCTCAGACCAGCTACCTAACCTCAGACCAGCTACCTAACCTCAGACCAGCTACCTAACCTTTACTACAGACTCCATTGAAATTAACATGGACTCTAACTAACTGTCATCATCTGTACTACTATTTTTCTCAATTATATCAAATTATGATTATATAAGCACACCTGAGCAGCTGAACTGAAGTATATGGTGGTACAGTCATTATATCAGCACTGCTTAAGTAGTTTGATCAGAGGAGGATGGACCCCCCCCCCCTTGTGAGTCTTGGTTCCTCCCAAGGTTTCTTCCTCCAGCTCTGAGGGAGTTTGCCAGTGTCGCCTATGGCTTGCTATGGTTTTCTATGATTTCTATGATTTCCTTCTGTGTTGTTATTTTCTTCTTAGGGTTATTTTTTTAAAATTTATGCTCTATTGAACTTTTTTTATCACTAAATTCCTGTAAACTGATTTGATTTAAGCTTGATTAAGCTTTTGATGATTAAAGCTGATTTGTGCTGCTTCCTCAGGAATCACGTTGCCCTCGGCCTTCTCTGCCGCCTACTTCCTGCTCTTCATCGGCGTGTGCACCTGGTGGGCCTGCCACTTTCCCATCAGCCAGCTTGGCTTCAACGCTCTGTGTGTGATGGTCAGCTTCTTCACGGCGGGTCACCTGGTGTGTCTGTACCTGTACCAGAGTGTTATCGCCCAGAGCATCTTCACCCCGAGCAGCCTGTGGGCCAGGTACACTTTCACACCACCGCCTGCATCCAAGCACACAACTGCAGTTCTTGAATTTGGAGGTGGTTTCTAAAATGTTCTCTTCCTTTAGTACTGCTCCAGTAAAAGCATTTAGTGGAGAGCACCGACGTTTGGTGAAGATCATAGACATTTAGTGAAGGACACTGACAGTTGGTGGAGCCCACTGACGGCGGGTGGAGAGCACAGGCAGTTGGTGTAGCACACTGACAGTGGGTGGAGGTTTGGACAGTGGGTGGAGGGTGGACGTTTGGTAGAGGACACTGACGTTTGGTGGAGGACATTGACAGTGGGTGGAGCCCATTGACGTTTGGTGGAGAGCACAGGCAGCTGGTGTAGAACACTAATGTTTAGTGGAGGACACTGGCGTTTGGTGGAGAACACTGACGTTTTGGTGGAGAACACTGACGTTTGGTGGAGAACACTGACGTTTGGGGGAGAACTCTGCCGTTTGGTGGAGAGCACTGCCGTTTGGTGGAGAGCACTGACGTTTGGTGGAGAGCACTGACGTTTGGTGGAGAACTCTGCCGTTTGGTGGAGAACTCTGCCGTTTGGTGGAGAGCACTGATGTTTGGTGGAGAACTCTGCCGTTTGGTGGAGAGCACTGACGTTTGGTGGAGAGCACTGACGTTTGGTGGAGAACTCTGCCGTTTGGTGGAGAACTCTGCCGTTTGGTGGAGAGCACTGACGTTTGGGGGAGAACTCTGCCGTTTGGTGGAGAGCACTGACGTTTGGGGGAGGACACTGACGTTTGGTGGAGAACTCTGCCGTTTGGTGGAGAGCACTGACGTTTGGTGGAGAGCACTGACGTCTGGTGGAGAACACTGACGTCTGGTGGAGAACACTGCCGTTTGGTGGAGGACACTGACGTTTGGGGGAGGACACTGACGTTTGGTGGAGAACTCTGCCGTTTGGTGGAGAGCACTGACGTTTGGTGGAGAGCACTGACGTTTGGTGGAGAACTCTGCCGTTTGGTGGAGGACACTGACGTTTGGGGGAGGACACTGATGTTGGTGGAGAACATTAACGTTTGGTGGAGAACACTGATGTTTGGTGAAGAACACTGATGTTGGTGGTGAACATTAACGTTTGGTGGAGAACACTGATGTTTGGTGAAGAACACTGATGTTTGGTGAAGAACACTGATGTTTGGTGGAGAACACTGACGTTTTGGTGGAGAACACTGACATTTGGTGAAGAGCACTGACGTTTGGTGAAGAGCACTGACGTTTGGTGGAGAACTCTGCCGTTTGGTGGAGAACACTGACGTCTGGTGGAGAGCACTGACGTTTGGTGAAGAGCACTGCCGTTTGGTGGAGGACACTGACGTTTGGGGGAGGACACTGACGTTGGTGGTGAACATTAACGTTTGGTGGAGAACACTGATGTTTGGTGAAGAACACTGATGTTTGGTGGAGAGCACTGACGTTTGGTGGAGAGCACTGGCGTTTGGTGAGGAGCACTGACGTTGGTGGTGAACATTAACGTTTGGTGGAGAACTCTGCCGTTTGGTGGAGAACACTGACGTTTGGTGGAAAACTCAGCCGTTTGGTGGAGAACACTGACGTCTGGTGGAGAACACTGACGTTTGGTGGAAAACTCTGCCGTTTGGTGGAGGACACTGACGTCTGGTGGAGAACACTGACGTCTGGTGGGGGACACTGGCGTTTGGTGGTGAGCACTGACGTTTGGTGGAGAGCACTGACGTCTGGTGGAGAACACTGACGTCTGGTGGAGAACACTGACGTTTGGTGGAGGACACTGGCGTTTGATGGAGGACACTGACGTCTGGTGGAGGACACTGACGTCTGGTGGAGGACACTGACGTCTGGTGGAGGACACTGGCGTTTGATGGAGGACACTGATGTTTGGTGGAGAACACTGACGTTTGGTGGAGAACACTGACGTTTGGTGGAGAACTCTGCCGTTTGGTGGAGAACACTGACGTTTGGTGGAAAACTCTGCCGTTTGGTGGAGAACACTGACGTCTGGTGGAGAACACTGACGTTTGGTGGAAAACTCTGCCGTTTGGTGGAGGACACTGACGTCTGGTGGAGAACACTGACGTTTGGTGGGGGACACTGGCGTTTGGTGGTGAGCACTGACGTTTGGTGGAGAGCACTGACGTCTGGTGGAGAACACTGACGTCTGGTGGAGAACACTGACGTTTGGTGGAGGACACTGCCGTTTGATGGAGGACACTGATGTTTGGTGGAGGACACTGACGTCTGGTGGAGGACACTGGCGTTTGGTGGAGGACACTGATGTTTGGTGGAGAACACTGATGTTTGGTGGAGAACACTGACGTTTGGTGGAGAACATTGGGTTAGAGACTGTTCAAGAAGTTGGACGAGCTTCTGCTCCTCTGGCCTTTAACCGCTGGCTGGAGGACGACTGGCCTGTTTTCTCTGGTATGTGAAGAGTGATGGGGGAGATGTTCCTATCCGCCCCTCACTCCTGTCCTCTTCCAGTTCCCACCTCTCACGTTAAGCCAGCGGTGTCCTCGCTCTGCATTATGTGTAAGTGTTATATAAGTATGAGAACAGGGGGCTGGAGAGGTGGTGCGTGATGAATGTAGGAGGCTGTAACGTTTGTGAGCTCACAGCTCGGAGGGGGACGTGTGGAGCTGTAGAGTGAGCGTGGGTGGGTGCAGGATGAACGCTGTTGGCCGGGAATGCCGGAATGTTCTGGAATCTTGCTTTTCTGGTGAGCTCCTGAAGGATCCAGGAGGTGAGGATGGTGCAGAGAGAGATAACTATGGCATGACCTCCTTGCATTTCTGCTGGCTGGCAGCACTCGGTGCCAACCTGGCAACCTGGTACGGCATAAAGCGTAAAACTGGATACATCTGGAGGATCTCACTCACACACACACACACACACACACACACACACACACACACGCTCACTCTCACTCTCTGTTACTGGCTCGAGTTCCTGCTTAGTCAGGGTGCCAGCTGTGTGCATTCCTCCCGTCCCACAAATCTCTCCTGACCTTTGCTCTGACACGTAGATGATGATGGATGGCAGGAGCATTGCTGTAAAACGAGCTGCCAGGTTGCAGCCGTGCTCGAGGCCCCGCCCCCGACCAGTCAACAGCATGCTAATCCGCATTCTACTCACAACAAGGACCATATTGATCCAATTCTGACGACGATAAAGTTCTGAATCCGTGTGTTAAGTTTCTCATTTTGTGATTTCAAGATTTCAAGGAGACTTTATTGTCATTCGCAACACATGTGGTACATGAAGGAAGGTGGGGTATATAGGGTCTGTTTAAAAACCTAGTGAGCTGTCTGAGCTGGATGGATGGATGGAGGACATTTACAACAAAAAAAAAGATGGAATATTTTATAAATTATTATGTAATTTATTAAATAGAATATAGTATATACAAAATAGAAATAGAAAGAGTCTCACAGTGTGTATTTGAGAGTGATGGCAGTAGTGCAGGTCACAAGTATAAACAGTGTAGACTTTGGTAGTGCTAATACGCAGTGATGCAGTCGGCAGTGCAAATATAAAAAAATAAAAAGCAGCAGCTCTATTTATATGTATAGACTGTATACATGGTGTATAATATAATAGGCATAGTGTAATAATAACAGTATAGTCAATATTATATGTAGTTAACAGTATAGTTACATTATTTATATATATATATATATATATATATATATATATATATATATATATATATATATATATAATTTTTTTTTTTTTTTTTTTTTTTTTTTTTTTAATTATTGGGGTTTTTTTTAAGTTAAGCACTGTAAATACTTTCTGGAGGCACTGCTACAGTAAACCTGTCGTGGTATTTACAGAACAGCACTGCTGTGTCTGATCCACTCACACCAGCACAACACACTGTACAACACTGTAAACATGTTGTATAATATAATAGGCATAGTGTAATAATAACAGTATACTCATTATTATATATAGTAAACAGTATAGTTACATAATTTTATATATCATGTATAGCTAACAGTGTGTGTGCGTGCGTGTGTGTGTATATATATATATATATATATATATATATATATATATATATATATATATATATATATATATATATATATATATATATATATGTGTGTGTGTGTGTGTGTGTATTTTATTATTTTATATTATTTATTTATTTATTTATTTATTTATTTTTTTAAGCACTGTAAATACTTTCTGGATGCACTGCTACAGTAAACCTGTCCTGGTATTTACAGACCAGCACTGCTGTGTCTGATCCTCTCATACCAGCACAACACACACTAACCCACCACCACCACATCAGTGTCACTGCAGTGCTGAAATTGATCCACCTCCCTAAAAGTACTTGTGGGGGTCCTGATCATTAAAGAACAGAGTAATAAAGTATACAGAGAATCAGATGAACTACAGTCTGTAGGTGGAGCTCCTGTATGGTCAGTGGAGCTGATAAACTGGACAGTGAGTGTAGATACATGGTGTTTCTAATGGCTGGTCGTTGTAGTTCCTCACTGAAAGTGCTCTAAATCCTGTTATTGTCTTGGGCATCAAATCAGAACAGAGCTGGAGGTGCTACTGTTAACGTAAGTGTCCAGTGTTTGGCTAATATTCTATAAAGCACTTATAATATTTGTTTGTTTGTTTGTTTGTTTGTTTGTGCTATTCTCTCCAGGCTCTTTGGCCTCAAAGATATAATAACACATGCAAACTGTTCGTCCTTCGATGACCTCATCCTCAACACGGAGCATGATTGGCCTGTCTACGTGAACCCCGGCATCCTCCTGCTGCTCTACGTCACCATGACCACTGTTCTGAAGATCGGCACCCACAGCCACACTGAGGTGACGCACAGTAAACACGAACGCCGCAGGCCGCTGTAACGCCAGGTTGGTGCTTACTGCTGTTTTCATTGGTTCCACAGACTATAGTGGGTGAAGCCAAGGTTACCGAGAGTGGGGAAGGCGAGGAGGTGGAGCTCAGACCATGGGGGGGCCGGAAGAGCCCTGAAGATGACACTAAGGTGGGTACAAAGACCTGTAACTGCACACATGAACATATCGTCCCCAGGTATCTACTTTTTTTACTTTCCATTAACTTACATTGACAGTAAAGAGTGGGTTTGTCCTCGACTGCAAAGTTATCATTTTGGAGATGATAGGTTAAAAAATATGATAGTTTAATCTTAGAACAGATGTAAATAATCATACATACAATACAAAGTAACATGAATATCTTATTGTGAGAGAAGTAGATCAGATCTTGATCCAGTTTGAAGAAGTGTAGTTCCAGATTTCTCCTGGACGCCCCAGACATTGTATGAATGTGTTCAGTTCCTTCAGCAGCAAATCTTGATTTAGCTTAATGAAGTACTGAGCAGTCAAAGCAGGTATTAGATGAGAACTGATAATAATACTGGGTTGTTTATAAAAGGAGAAGCTTGGAAAGGGTTAAATAAACACACTGATGTATGGAAAAGCACTACTTACTGTATCAATACCGTTTAATATTTAAATAATAAAATGTTTTAGAGCTTCTTGTCTTGAAAAGTACCTCAAGCTTTTGTCTTATACTGTATACCGTCACTGTTGAGGAGAAAAAAACTTCAGCTACACTTGCCAAGGTTCTTCATGGGTTCTTTAGTAAAAAGACAATGGCTCTGTATAGAACCATGTACACCCGAAGAACCACCTTCCTTCTTGCTTAAATAGTTCTTTGCATGATGCAGTTGCTCTTCAGATTGATGGAGATTATGTTGTATATGTTTCTTTGTGTAACTTTTTTAAAATAAGTGCAGCAGAGACATCACAGTTCTCCTTTAATCTCAAGAACCTGTTCACCTTGCAGTGAACCGTTAAGTCATGCAGGTGTTTCTTGGGTGTTTGTTTCATCTTTCCTAAAGAACCCGTGAAGAATCATCTCTTCACAATCAAATCTTGGTCTTTGCATTCATGATGCACCAACAGTAACAGTCTGAATTTATTCTGAACACTGGATGTTCTATACATATAAGAACGACATTACCGGCGCCAGCTATGGCTGATGTCCTGAAGGTCTCTTCCAAAACCACGACACCATCATGTTTCCCAAGCTTTTCTAACACAGCAGTGAATTGGAGCTGCAGTAGTTCTTAATGGAAAGTCCAGTGAAGTTGCATTAGAGGGCGACTGGTCTGCACGACTGGTCATTTCCCTGCTCTGGTGTAGTTGTTATGGTACACCGTGGACACTGTACACCCTATGCCTGGTTCACACTACACGACTGGTGGTCAGGTCTTTGTACCGTTCACACTACATGACTGATTGGCAGCACAGGGTCACCAATTACACGACTTTCACTCTGGGGAACCGCCCACTCATCTGACTGCTGTCCAAAAACACAAGAGCACACGAGAACTAAACTCTGGTGAGAAGTAAACGCATGTGAGATCTAGCGACACCACAAAGAACATACGCTATTTCCATAACGGACGTCAACAAACAAGCAGTACGAGTTGTTAGTGAAAGGAACTAATATGGATGAGAAGATGGATAAAGATGGATGACGGCGACGGAACACCAGGCTGTAGTTGTGTAGTGTGGACTAGACATTATGTGTGATGGTTTGTGTTGGTAACTGCGCTGCTTTCCTGTGTTTTCTATTTACAGCAAATGCTGCTGGCCACTGGCGAAGGCCCCGGGCAGGAAACGGACCCGTCTAACACTAAAGAGCACGTCACTAACGGTTCCAGTCAGCATGATCTAGGTAGGAGAACCTCTATTCATCAACCACACAGTGAGACTTGTATTACGATCATAAGCATAATGTATTTGGAGCCAGTCCCAGCGTCAAAGCAGGGTACACCATGGACAGGTCACCAGTCCATCACATGGCCAACACAAACTCACACCTACGGGCCATTTAGAGTTAGTGATCAATCTAACATGCATGTGTTTGGACTGTGGAAGGAAACCGGAGTCTTTATTTATTTATTTATTTATTTATTCATAATTCAGATGTTAAAATGACTCCTTGTAGAAGAATATAACTGATTTTGATTATATGTAATATTCATCATAATAAGAGAATTTTCTGTTTGACTATTAAGAAAGCATGAAATCCCTGCACACACCTATTCACCACTGTTGGATTAAAAAAAATAATCTTGTAAACTGCCATAAAACAACATTTCAAGCAGCTCATTCATTACCGTGTCACATAATAAGGTTGGTAGTTTTGAGAGGTGGACGTCTGGTTCTATTCACCGCCACTGTGAACAGTTCAGACTCGGTGAGTTTCTTCAGAACGAAGCATTTCACATCATTTGTTACGTATTATTCATTATTTATATATAATTATGCAGAGTTAAAAGGTGAAACATTGAGTTTCCTCTTTAGGAGGATCGTGTTGCAGTAGCTGTAATGACCCAGACACTCTTATTAGCCCACAGCTGATACCACCGCGTCCCAGTGTGAGAGAGCGCAGCGGCAGGATGGACTCGCCAGTCCTGAATCACTCTTTGTCTTTTCACTCCAACATTTCCTGCTGATATCAGAACATCAGTGCAGACACCAGACAGATTAGTGATCCTCTCTTATAAGACTCCTGTACATAATGTGTGTGTGTGTGTGTCTGTCTGTCTGGGTCTGTCTGCTTGTCTGTGTGTGTGTGTGTCTGTCTGTCACTGTGTGTGTGTGTGTGTGTGTGTGTCTGTCTGTCTGTCTGTCTGTCACTGTGTGTATGTGTTTGTCTGCCTGTCTGTCTGTCTGTGTGTGTATGTGTGTGTCTGGGTCTGTCTGTCACTGTGTGTATGTGTGTGTCTGTCTGCCTGTCTGTGTGTGTGTGTGTCTGTCTGGGTCTGTGTGTGTGTCTGTCTGTCACTGTGTGTATGTGTGTGTGTGTGTGTGTGTGTGTGTTTGTCTGTCACTGTGTGTATGTGTGTGTCTGTCTGTCTGCCTGTCTGTGTGTGTGTGTGTGTGTGTCTGTCTGGGTCTGTGTGTGTGTGTGTCTGTCTGTCACTGTGTGTATTTGTGTGTCTGTCTGTCTGCCTGTCTGTGTGTGTGTGTGTGTGTGTGTGTGTGTCTGTCTGGGTCTGTGTGTGTGTGTGTCTGTCTCTCACTGTGTGTATGTGTGTGTCTGTCTGGGTCTGTGTGTGTGTGTGTCTGCCTGTCTGTCTGTCTGTGTGTGTGTGTGTCTGTCTGTCTGTCTTTGTGTGTGTCTGGGTCTGTGTGTGTATCTGTGTGTCTGGGTCTGTCTGTCTGTCTGTATGTGTCTGTCTGGGTCTGTCTGGATCTGTGTGTGTCTGTGACTGTCTTTGTGTGTGTCTGTGACACTGTGTGTTTGTGTCTGTATGTGTGTGTCTGTGTCTTTGTGTGTCACTGGGTATGTGTGTGTATGTTTGTGTGTCTGTCTCTGGGTCTCTGTCTGTGTATGTGTCTGTCTGTCTGTCTTTGTGTGTGTCTGGGTCTGTGTGTGTATCTGTGTGTGTGTGTGTGTCTGTGTGTGTGTGTGTGTCTGTCTGTCTGTGTGTGTATCCGTGTTTGTGTGTCTCTCAGGGCTCAACGGAGAGACCCCGGAGCAGCAGCAGCAGGAGGAGGAGAAGGGGGAGGAGGATGAGGAGGAGAGCCCTCTGCGTTTAGTGGGGAGAATGGTTATGCAGCAGAGTTACATCTGTGCTCTCATCGCTATGATGGTAACAGCAAACATATACTACTGTACCAACATCAGAGCTGATCCTTTAAAATCTGTATTTACACCAGATCTGATTAGAACAGATAGAAATAATCAGACATACAATACAAAGTAACATGAATATCTTATTGTGAGAGAAGTAGATCATATCTTGAGCTCCAGTTTGAAGAACAAAGTGTTCCAGATTTTAATACTGTTTGAATATTTAATATAAAGAGTGATTTGCTGATTAAATAAAACTTTCCTGTCTGGAAAGAACAGCTTTTTAAAAATAATAATGTCCACAAATGACTAAAACATTACACAGTCCTGTATATCGTCGCTGCTTCTCTATTGTTTTTCTACTTTCTGCTTATTTAAGTAATATTCTTGAGCAGCGCTGTCCGTGGGGGCATGTTTCTTCCGCCTTTGTGTTAGAACTTCTGCTCAGCTAACCAAAATGAATACAGTTACATGGGAGGAGACCAGAGAGACAGTAAGAAGTTCAAATGGGACAACACTGTCTCCTCCGAGGCTAATAACACAGTGGGTGGGTGATATGAGAAGGTGGTCTGAGGTTAATAACACAGTGGGTGGGTGATATGAGAAGGTGGTCTGAGGTTAATAACTCAGTGGGTGGGTGATATGAGAAGGTGGTCTGAGGTTAATAACACAGTGGGTGGGTGATATGAGAAGGTGGTCTGAGGTTAATAACACAGTGGGTGGGTGATATGAGAAGGTGGTCTGAGGTTACTTATGGAGACATGTTTAATTACTCTGTACTCTCGGAAGGTGTAGACGGTTCAGTAATAAATAACTATAAAAGTACTGAAGCGTATCAGTACCTGCACAGTGGGAAGGTGGGCGTGTCCTCCTACACACAGACGGTGAGTTTATATTTCTAAAAGCCGGTTAAACCCAAGTCCAGCCAGCTGCTCGAGCCACTCTGCGTGAGTGTTAGTTACAGTCCAGATAGCCTAGCGCGGTGGACACTGATCAGAAAACAGTTACTGAACTGATAGACTCACCAGCACCCGACACGTCTGCTTCCTCAGAGCTTCATAAGCAAGACATTTCTGTGGATAAGGAAGCTCTGGTGCTGGTTCACCTCCACAGAATGATAAGAGCAGACAGATGGAGGTTTGGGTGGATGTCAACGTATTCATGGGCACACCAGAAGTTCTAACTCAAAGTAAACAAAGATGCCCCCCCGAGTGTTGTCATGGAAAATAGCATGAATACCGTTGAGAGTTAAGAGTAGTGATGTGCATTGCTTTGCAATACTAACTAACCTGGTATTATACCCGCAGTACAGAACACTGGTTAACGTTAGTAGCACTGTTAGCACTCCATACTCACGTCTAAAGCATATGAGGAGCTCATCACTGTAGTTTAGAGCATTAAGTCTGATGAAGTGAACTTATACACAAACTTTGGCTCTTTCGTAACCTCCCTCCCTCGCCCCCTGCAGGTGTGGAGTATAACCTACCACAGCTGGCTGACCTTCGTGCTGCTGCTGTGGGCGTGTCTGATCTGGATACTGCGAGCGCGCCGTCGCTTCGCCATGCTCTGCTCGCCCTTCATCCTGCTGTACGGCCTGGGGCTCTGCGTCCTGCAGTACGTCTGGGCCATGGACCTGGAGCCTGAGCTGCCCCAGCACGTGGGCTCCATGAGCCTGAGGCAGATGGGACTGGACCGAGCAGACTACCCCTGTTTACGCCTCGGCGCCATGGTGAGGAGAGTGCGGATGTAAAGTCAGAGATCATGGGTCATCTGCTGCTGCCCAGTTTGTGTCAGTCGTCCACTAAAGTTCTTCAGTGGACACAGGGCGCCGCCCACAGGACACTGCTGTCTGGATAGTTTTGGTTGGTGGACGATTCTCAGTCCAGCAGTGACACTGAGGTGTCTGATCCACTTACACCAGCACAACACACACTTACACACCACAGTCAGTGTCACTGCAGTGCTGAGAATGACCCACCACCCTAATAGTAGCTGCTCTGTGGTGGTCTTGTGGGAGTCCTGATCATTGAAGAACAGAGTAATAAAGTATACAGAGAATCAGATGAACTACAGTCTGTAAGTGTAGCTCCTGTATGGTCAGTGGAGCTGATATTTGGAGGTGGTGTTAATGTTATGGTTGATGGCGTATGTCCTGCGCTGTGTGAATGAATGTGATATGTTAAAGGGTTTTGTTCTTCTTCTCCTGCTCAGCTGCTGTTCACTCTGACGTTCTGGCTGCTGTTGAGACACTCGGTGAAGGACATATTCTGCAGGGAAACGAAGGACGGCGCTCCGCTGCAGGAGGTCACCACTGGAGGTGAGAGAGTTTACTATACGTCTTATTTTATTACTATTATTTTTCTCTATCTGAGACTAGATGGTGGGGGTCAAGGCTGTGGGGTGGGACAAGGGCCTTTAGAATCCATCTAATGTAAAGAGACCTTTTAATAATGTGTGTGTACATACATACATATATATATATATATATATATATATATATATATATATATATATATATATATACACATTATTAAAAGGTCCCTTCACATAAGTCCCCCCACTATCTATCTATCTATCTATCTATATATATATATGGAACTGTGTTCAAAAGATTTTAATGTTTAGAAACACTCTTCATTGTTCTTGAGAAAGCTGTCGAGCATTAAGTTTGAGCTCCCATGATCCAATGTTTTGATTCCTTGGTGTGTAAATAAGTGAACACATCCTGTGCAGTGTATAGTTTTTTATTTTTTTATTATGTAAAAGCATTAAAAAAGTTTTAAATTATTACTTTTATTACCATTACAAACACACACACACATGCGTACACACATGTACACACTCAAACATGGACAAAAACACATGCACGTATAAGTGCATACACACATATACATGCATACACACACACACACACACACACACACAAGCCTTAACAAAGAGAAACACATACGTGCACACACAAACACATACATAACACACATACGTGCACACACAAACACATACATAACACACATACATGCACACACAAACACATACATAACACATATACTTGCACACACACCTCAGACATGGACACACAAACACACGCACAGTTTCTACACACATACATGCATGCACACACACATACACCACACATGCACATGCGCTCACACACACACTCAGACATGAACACAAACACACACATGCACACACAAACACATGCACACACACCACACATATACATGCACACACACACTCTCACATGGACACAAACACATATACAGATACGTGCATACACACACAGACACACAGCAATATGCACACATCACACATATACATGCATACACACACACACATGCGCACACACACACTCAAACATGGACAAAAACACATACACAGATACACACACACACATGCACGCACACACTCAGACATGGACACAAACACATATACAGATACATGCATACACACAAATACACAGCAATATGCACACATCACACATATACATGCATACACACACACATGCGCACACACACACACACTCAAACATGGACAAAAACACATACACAGATACACACACACACATACATGCATGCACACACATGCGCGCGCCCACACTCAGACATGGACACAAACACATATACAGATACATGCATACACACAAATACACAGCAATATGCACACATCACACATATACATGCATACACACAAACACACATATAAACACATGCGCACACACATACACACTCAAACATGGACAAAAACACATACACAGATACACACACACATGCACGCACACACTCAGACATGGACACAAACACATATACAGATACATGCATACACACAAATACACAGCAATATGCACACATCACACATATACATGCATACACACAAACACACATATAAACACATGCGCACACACATACACACTCAAACATGGACAAAAACACATACACATATACATGCATACACACACAGAAACACACACACAAAGATTTCTTTGGTACTCTAAACGGACCTCTGTTTCCTCCTGTGTCTGTGTGTGTCTCTGCAGAGAGTGGGGGACGTGATGACTCCATTCTGAAGCTGCTGGGTCGAGTGGTGATGAGTCTGTATGCTAAGTACTGGATCTACGTGTGTGGAGGGATGTTCATCATGGTCAGCTTCGCTGGAAAGCTTGTAGGATACAAGATCATCTACATGCTGCTGTTTCTGCTCTGCATGTGTCTCTATCAGGTAAACACTGAGGACCCCCTGACCAGGCCGGCCCACACACGCTTCCTTTATCATCACCAACACTGTTCCTTCATCCCTTCATTCCTTTATCATCACCAACACTGTTCCTTCATCCCTTCATTCCTTTATCATCACCAACACTGTTCCTTCATCCCTTCATTCCTTTATCATCACCAACACTGTTCCTTCATCCCTTCATTCCTTTATCATCACCAACACTGTTCCTTCATCCCTTCATTCCTTTATCATCACCAACACTGTTCCTTCATCCCTTCATTCCTTTATCATCACCAACACTGTTAATTTATCCCTTCATTCCTTTATCATCACCAACACTGTTCCTTCATCCCTTCATTCCTTTATCATCACCAACACTGTTCCTTCATCCCTTCATTCCTTTATCATCACCAACACTGTTAATTTATCCCTTCATTCCTTTATCATCACCAACACTGTTCCTTCATCCCTTCATTCCTTTATCATCACCAACACTGTTCCTTCATCCCTTCATTCCTTTATCATCATCTTCAACACTGTTCCTTCATCCCTTCATTCCTTTATCATCACCAACACTGTTCCTTCATCCCTTCATTCCTTTATCATCACCAACACTGTTCCTTCATCCCTTCATTCCTTTATCATCACCAACACTGTTCCTTCATCCCTTCATTCCTTTATCACTACCAACACTGTTCCTTCATCCCTTTATTCCTTTATCATCACCAACACTGTTCCTTCATCCCTTCATTCCTTTATCATCACCAACACTGTTCCTTCATCCCTTCATTCCTTTATCATCACCAACACTGTTCCTTCATCCCTTCATTCTTTTATCATCACCAACACTGTTCCTTCATCCCTTCATTCCTTTATCATCACCAACACTGTTCCTTCATCCCTTCATTCCTTTATCATCACCAACACTGTTCCTTCATCCCTTCATTCCTTTATCACTACCAACACTGTTCCTTCATCCCTTTATTCCTTTATCATCACCAACACTGTTCCTTCATCCCTTCATTCCTTTATCATCACCAACACTGTTCCTTCATCCCTTCATTCCTTTATCATCACCAACACTGTTCCTTCATCCCTTCATTCCTTTATCATCACCAACACTGTTCCTTCATCCCTTCATTCCTTTATCACTACCAACACTGTTCCTTCATCCCTTTATTCCTTTATCATCACCAACACTGTTCCTTCATCCCTTCATTCCTTTATCATCACCAACACTGTTCCTTCATCCCTTCATTCCTTTATCATCACCAACACTGTTCCTTCATCCCTTCATTCCTTTATCATCACCAACACTGTTCCTTCATCCCTTCATTCCTTTATCATCACCAACACTGTTCCTTCATCCCTTCATTCCTTTATCATCACCAACACTGTTCCTTCATCCCTTCATTCCTTTATCATCACCAACACTGTTCCTTCATCCCTTCATTCCTTTATCATCACCAACACTGTTCCTTCATCCCTTCATTCCTGTTGTCGTCACATAAAAAACTGGACAATGATTAATTCAGTATGAGGACTGACAAGCAGTGTTGGACAGGGAGCTGTCAATCAAGTTGCTCATTAGCCCCACCCACACAGTTCTCAGATAGGTCTTTGTTTTCTTCATTGAAGCTTTGCTGGATGTTTATCAAACAAATATATTTTAGATTTTACTCAAACTTGTGTCAGGATCTTCTGAACAGTGTGATCTGTAATAAACTCTCCTGAATCAACTCTTAACATATTAAAAAATTAGCTGATGTGTAGTTAGAGCAAAGCAAGCTCTCCTATTGGCTAGACATCCAGGAGCTGAAATCCATGTAGTGGTGCAAATCTAGCTACAGCAGTAACATACAATACAGTACAGCAGCAAAATCACTAAATTCTTTAGGTCTTAACCTGCGGCCTGAATTCAGGCATGTATGATTGACTGTTCTCTCTCGTTCTAGGTGTATTACTCTCTATGGAGGAGGCTGCTGAAGCCCTTCTGGTGGTTGGTGGTAGCATACACCATGCTGGTGCTCATTGCTATCTACACCTTCCAGTTTGAAGACTTCCCAGACTACTGGAGGAACTTCACCGGCTTCACAGAGGAACAGTAAGTCATTCGTTACATTAGCAGATAACCTTCCATATGATTGACTAGATTAAAAAAAAAAAAAATAATAAAAATAAAATAAAATTGTATATATATATATATATATATATATATATATATATATATATATATATATATATATATATATATATATATATATATATATATATATATTTTTTTTTTTTTATTATTATTATTATTATTTTTTTTTTTTTTTATTTAAAATTCAACTCATTTATTATGCCTTGTAATGTATTTATTTAGTATTTTAAATTATTCTCTGATGTTCTACATAGAAGGTATGTGTGAATTTGCTCACTCAAATGCAGTTACACTCTATGATTTGCTTCTAGAATTAATAATCTGCTGAGCTGTGCTCTGATTGGCTGGTTTACAGTGAGATGCTGTGAAGATCACACAGACACAACATGTCGAAATGGACTAAATAAAACAAACCTCCCTCTAAATTAACTCCGCCCTCTTACTGTTTAGTTAGCTATTCTAGTTACTTGGAGCTGCTAGTAGGTAGCGTTACCTATATGGAGGTGGGCTTGCGTGAGAGAGAGGGAGCCATTACTGTGTTTACACCACAGAGTCTGTTTGACTAAGTGCTATAAAGTGCTGTAAGTCTGGTAAAGCACATTTACACAGGCGTGTTTGTCTGAGTGGGTGTAAATATCTGCGTACAGACGAGTGAGCCTGCGTTTGCATATGCATGTCTCACAGAGTTTTTAGTGTAGACTGTGTGGGTTACACTCTGTAGTGATCATAAGATTCTGGGAGCAGATTGAACACAAGGGTCCTGTATATGTATATATACATGTATATATATGTATATATATTAAGGCTCTGCCTTAAAAGAGCACATGCAGTTTGGAGGCTGTAGATTAAATTAACCATAAGGTTTGGATGTGACCCAAAATGAATGGGACTCTTAGGAGGAAAAAAGAGGGAGAGAAAAAAATGGAAAACAGACGAATGCGGGTCAAACCAACACTGCTGTCGTGGTCGGGGGTCTGCCCTGAGTCAGTGTATGCGAAACGGTGTCTGTCGTTCGAGCAGAAGTTCAGTAGATTGGCGTGTACTTTTCCATCCTATTCATTCTCTATAGGAAAATAAAATATATATCTGTAGTTTTCTGGAATCTGCGCATCCGATCTAAAAGCTGTATACAAGGCTGAAACACATAATCAGACCTGACAAAGTTGGAACGGTGTTGATATTTTGAAAACTGTGAGACGAGTACCTGACGATACACTACGTATTGTGAAACAGCAGTCACGATTCAATATATAGTGATATATTGCGATACTGTAAGTAAAGTGATATATTGTGATTTTTCAAATCCTACTATTAAAACACACCACTATATGAACAGGTTTGTCAATGCTTACAATAGCAGTGCGCCCTTGTGCTGCTTGTTAATGTTGGAGTGGAGCTGAAAATGGATTACAACACTGCCATCTAGTGGTCAGAGGTTTAAACACAACACACACTGATTCACTGTCTGCCAGAATCTGTGTATCGATACTGTGTTTTTGAGAATCGATACAGTATCACTAAACATAATATCCCAATATTCAATATTTCGATATTTTCTTAAACCCTACGAGTACTGTGACGTGATTAACGTTGTCTTATGTACGTTTAATGATACATTTAGTGCATCAGTTGTTGTTGTTGTTGGTGGTGGTGGTCAGCACCCCTTATATCCTCATCTCTGCCCTCTAGATTAGCTGACATTGGCCTGGAGACTTTTAAGCTGTCTGAGCTGTTCACCAGTATCATGATCCCTGGTTTCTTCTTGCTGGCCTGCATCCTTCAGCTGCACTACTTCCACAAGCCCTTCATGAAGATCACTGACCTGGAGCATGTCACACCGCTTAACAGGTAAAGACCTTTTATTCCTGAAACCTCAGCACACTTACTAATGAGCACTGAGTCTGTATGACTGGATCAGGGACCACTTTGAGAGGTACACGGTTAACTGACAAATCCAAAAGGTCAGCTGTCTTCTAGTTCTGTGGTTCCCAGTCGTCCTCTGTCTGTGTCTAGCTTAGTCACGCCTGAGCTAATGAGACCCTCTTTGCTGAATTGAAGAAACTGAAATGTTTTGATCCTGAGGTCTTGAACAATTCAGTGCAGGACTAGAAGTGGAAATCATTGGCTCATAGTTTTACCTTTTCTTTGAAGTATGACTTCATAAGGTTCCTTCATTTATGGGTATTAGTGAGTGATATCCCAGTTCATCCAGTATGCCAGTTGAAATTCTTCTTAAGGTATTAGTTTTATCATTAACGTAATAAGGGGATGCAGATAGATGTAGATCATATGTTTCCTTCAGTGCTTGTGTTCTTCTTAGCAGTTTGAATGGGCGTCAGATTGTTATGAGTTGAAGCTGCTGCAGGCGAAGCTGTGGTGTTGGCCTACAAGCGGAGAGGCTCTGCAGATGCTCAGCTAAAACTGATAGTGTGAACAGATCAATTCCAGCAGCAGCCTGTAGATTAAAGCTCAAATGAAGAAGATGCACATATGACGTAAATCACTTTTAGACATTAAAAACATTCAGCACCAGTTTTGCTGGCAAGTGATCCGCTCATCTTTATCCTGTTAGGGATAGAAAGCAGCATTGACATCTGTCTTTCTATAGGTTGTTTGTTTTTTTAGGATTTCGCCCAATAAAAATATTGTAGATTTACATCAGTTGGTGAATATGGGCTGTATTGAAAGTAAAGGTCAAGTTTATTTGAGTTTGAAAGCATGAAAACATGAAATCACAACACTTTATTAACTGTGAGTGAGCCAGAGGCGACAGAACATCTCCCTCAACTGGAGGAAGAAACCTTGGGAGGAACCAGACTCACAAGCAGAGACCCATCCTCCTCTGGTGGAACAGTATTTACAGTTTATTAAAGTAAAGCTGAGTCTGAAGGTAAAAGCTTTAGAAGCTGTACAGGTGCTACATCAGGTGGATGATACAGCAATGCAGCCAAGAATGGAGCAAAAGGCACGAATGGAGAGGAGACTGGTGACAGGGGGGCCCTGGTGGTCAGTTGTTACCTCAGAAAGAGAAAAGAGACAGATTTTAGTTCTGGGTTAGTACAGAGGAGAGAAGAGTTCACACTGGGTGTGTCTCAAACCCTAGTGAGTGTGTAAGTAGGCTGTCTAGGTAGCAGCTGTGTAAGTAGCAGTGTTCTCTCCTCATCTCTCCTCATAAAACAGATTACTGAGACGCTCTAGTTAGAGAGAGACTGCGTCACGGCTTGTTCCCGCCCACTGCAGCACGCCACCGGTGGTTTAGCTGGTTGCTAAGCTATCGACCGGCATTCAAAACAATAGCTAAAGGCTTAAAAATCTGCTAGCATAAATGCTAATGGTATAAAAGTGTAAATGGTGAAGGACTCGTTACAGAGTTGATAATAAAATACTGTTTTGTGTGATTATATGACCAGAAACACATTAAAACACCAGAGAAAATCAAAGTAACTCACATTTTAAAACCACTTCACTGCTCGTAGATTAGCCTGTGTTGCATCATGGGATTGTCTTAGCGGCTGAGGAAGAGTTTGATGCTTCCTTAAAATCAGGTCTAAATAAGGTTCCTCAGTAGAAGCATGTTTAAGGTATGTAAGAATTGGGACAGTCTACATATCAGGAGAGCATACTATGACGTAAAATGCTGACTATGTAGGAGCTCACTAGGATTTGAGACCCACTAAGTCACCTTTGCTGTCCTGCATACTCCCGTTAAATTCTACGTCTTCATTCACGTTGGCTTTTCATGTTGTTCTGTTATAGTTTGCAGTTTCTAAACTGCATTTGTCGTCATGCTTCATCACCGAGTTCTCTGCAGCTGAACAAGCTCATATAGATGTGTTTTGTTGGCACTTCTGCAGAAAGCGGTCTCCCCCGAAGCCAGAGGTGCTCCAGAGTTCAGAGGGAGGAGGATTTGAGGAAGAGGATCTGCATACGGAGCTGGGAGACGATGAGTCAGAAGACGGCGGTAAGGGCAGAGACACATTATCTTCACTTTCATGTGTGAAGAGCTGGTGTCATGAAAACACTCATAGAATCATAAAACGTCACAGCGCCCCCTGCAGTAGTAGAGTGTAGAAGTTAGACCAGCTTGTAAGCTTCCGCAAGCAGAGCTCAAAGCGTCTATATTTCCATCTAGAGTTTGAAGAAGGAACTGCAGGGTCTCGTGCAGGGCTGCAGCAATCCTACACTCATGAAATATGCCTCATACACGTCACTGGTCAGCTCTCAGGGTGGAGAAAGTATCTGATCTCTTATCTGGGCTAGAAATTGGCCAGTGCCGACCCTTTAATCTCTATTTAACTTCTCAATAACAAGCTGTAAGCTCATCTCTGCTGCCCCTCTGTTCTCAGTGATGGTGCCAAGTAAATGGGGGCTGGTGATGGACAGGCTGATGGTGCTGTTTAGGAAGTTTTCGGACATCCTGACCCTCATCCAGGCCTTCCTCTGGAGGATCCTGGAGCTGCACATCCTCAAGATCGTCGCATTCTTTGTCGTCTGGGTGGCGCTGCTGGAGGTATGACAGCCCACTTGCTTTCTCTGATCTCTTTAATCAAAGGTGTACTTTACTGATGTTGAATGAAACTGAATGAAGGATGAAGTGAGTCAGTTAGGGGGGCAGTCGTGGGCTGGAGGTTAGTGAACCAGCCTTGTGACTGTAAGGTTTGGAGGTTCGATCCCATGCACTTGAGCAAGGCACTCCAAAATAGCTAGGAAAAAATTCTGGTTCCATTGACTTACATTGAAAGTAAAGACTCCAGTAAAGTTCATTGGATAGCAACGATGTGTAGAATATTCATATTCGTTCTTTGTTGATTTGTTTTTAAATCCTTACATTAAATAATAAGTAGTGAACACACAATTTACACAATATTAAACCAAATTCCAGGGGCCGACGTCCCCAAACAGTTCTACAATAGAGTGGGCTGAGCCCTGAGTGTGTACACACCCAGCCAGCTCTCTGTGTTTTTTATTTGTTGTGCTGAAGGTTTGTTTAATGAGGAGCGAGACAGCTGTTGTGCGTCTGCCGTGTGTTTGTAATGAGGTGTTAATGTGTAAATGAGACTCACTCGCCTCTCTCTCTCTCTCTCTCTCTCTCTCTCTCTCTCTCTCTCTCTCTCTCTCTCTCTTG
>CM038728.1:29737074-29792074 GCA_021613375.1 Megaleporinus macrocephalus | reverse complement strand
CACACACACACACACTAGTGAACATGCACACTAGGGGGCAGTGAAATACCCACATGTACACACACACTAGTGAACATGCACACTAGGGGGCCCTAAAACACCCATATATACACACACACTGGTAAACATGCACACTAGGGGGCAGTGAAAGGGGGCAGTGAAACACCCACATATGCACACATTCTAGTGAACATACACACTAGGGGGCAGTGAAACACCCACATATGCACACATTCTAGTGAACATACACACTAGGGGGCAGTGAAACACCCACATATGCACACATTCTAGTGAACATAAACACTAGGGGGCAGTGAAACACCTGCATATACACACATACTAGTGAACATGCACTCCAGGGGGCCGTGATACACCAACATATACACGCACACACACACTAGGGGGTAGTGGAGACACCTACATACACACACACACATTAGTAAACATGCACACTAGGGGGCCCTGAAAAACCCATATATTCACACACACTAGTGAACATGCACACTAGGGGGCAGTGAAACACCCACATGTACACACACACTAGTGAACATACACTCTAGGGGGTCGTGAAACACCCACATATGCATACCCACTAGTGAACATACACACACTAGGGGGCAGTGAAACGCCCATAAATACACACACACTAGTGAACATACACACTAGGGTGGCAGTTTAACACCCACATATACACACACACTAGTAAACATACACACTAGGGGACACTGAAACACCGACTTATACACACACTAGGGGGCAGTGAAACACTCATATATACACACACTAGTAAGCATACACACTAGGGGGCAGTGAAACACCGACTTATACACACACTAGGGGGCCGTGATACACCCACATATACACACACTAGTGAACATACACACTAGGGGGCAGTGAAACACCGACTTATACACACACTAGGGGGCAGTGAAACACCCACATATACACACACTAAAAAACATACACACTAGGGGGCAGTGAAACACCCACATATACACACACTAGTAAACATACACACTAGGGGGCAGTGAAACACCCACATATACACACACTAAAAAACATACACACTAGGGGGCAGTGAAACACCCACATATACACACACTAGTAAACATACACACTAGGGGGCAGTGAAACACCGACATATACACACACACTAGTGAACAGCTCAGTAATGAGGTTTGGCAGTGCATGTAAACCCTTTACTCTGATTTCTTTCCTTTCTCTCAAACTCTATACTTGATGGAATGAAGGATTTAAATATCCGTCACGTTCTAGATGATGTATTTTAGTATTTTTATATAAACTTACTTGATGTTTTAAATATCAGTTAAAAATTAGATTATTATGTTGTTTACTTCATGTCATCGTCAGTGAGTTTACAGGCAGAAATCTGATTACTGCTTGACTCAGAGTTTCCTATAATCTGATTAACCCAGTACGTGTAAACACGCTAAACGGATTACTGACCAAACATTCTGCAGTTATCAGATTATTAAGTTCGTGTAAACACGGTCTCTGTCTCAGACGTCAGACAGCATATTTGTTTGATGTAATAACTTCCTGAGAAGCTGATCAACTGGTTTGGCCTGTTTAGGTTTTTTTTTATTATTAATAAATGAAATTATTAATCATGATTGTTTATTTGGAAGTTAATGGTCAGGTGGAACTTGGTGGTGGTGACGGGCGTACAGAGGACACAGCGCTGAAGGAGAAGTCTCGTCCTGTTTGGACTGTTTGTGTAGCCTGTGCTGTTACAGATGCCCTGTAGTGTCTCTCCTCTGCTGTCCTTCATAATATCCCCTCTCCTGACCGCTGCTGGGGGAGTTCTTTGCCATTATCTTGTGTTGGGCTTTGATGGTCTCTGCAGGCTGCTTTGTTTTTTGTTCTTTGAAGTTCTTTGAAGTTCTTTGAAGTTCTTTGAAGTTCTTTGAAGTTCTTTGAAGGTAGTTTTGAGTGTTCAAGTGTTACTACAGTACAGACGCGGTACTACATGTCCAAAAGTTTGTAGACACCGGCTCCTGCACTGTTTCCTCTGAAATGTAGGGCGTATGAGTGAGGTCAGTTACTGATGTTGGAACATAGTTGTGAGGATTTGATTGAGCATTAGTGTGGTCAGTTACTGATGTTGGAACATAGTTGTGAGGATTTGATTGAGCATTAGTGTGGTCAGTTACTGATGTTGGAACATAGTTGTGAGGATTTGATTGAGCATTAGTGTGGTCAGTTACTGATGTTGAACATATTTGTGAGGATTTGATTGAGTGTTAGTGAGGTAAGGTACTGATGTTGAACATAGTTGTGAGGATTTGATTGAACATTAGTGGGGTCAACTACTGATGTTGGAACATTGCTGTTAGGATTTAATTGAGCATTAGTGAGGTCAGTTACTGATGTTGGAACATTGCTGTGAGGATTTGATTGAGTATTATTGAGATCAGGTTCTGATGCTGAACATTGCAGTGAGGATTTGATTGAGCCTTAGTGAGGTCAGTACTGATGCTAGAACATTACTGTGAGGATTTAATTGAGCATCAGTGAGTTCAGGTACTGATGTTGAGCATTGCTGTGAGGATTTGATTGAGGTGCTGATGTTGGATTATCAGTCCTGAATCTCTCTAACTCATCCCAAATAATGGAGCTCCATCTCTCCAGAGAACACTGCTCTACTGGCCCATAGTCTGGGGGGCTTTCTTCTCAGTGGAGAGTATTAATGGCTCTCTGAGATGGTTTATCTATTTCAGAAGTTTGATGTTTTGTTTCTCTCTTCCTCTCCGTTGTGTTCTAGCCTTTTCCTAATGAGACCAGCCTGGAGATCAAAGAGATACTGAACTCCACACTTTACAAAGAACCTGTGGACCCAGCGAACTGGTTCGGCTTCAGAAAGGACGCCACAGCTTTGGGCTACAGTAAGGTGAGATATCGCTACGGGGGGTACGAGGGATTTAAATTAATGCAGCTTCTGTAAATATCCTGAGAATGGATTGGGTGGGACTGGACTGGGCTGGGTTGGACTGGGCTGGGTTGGAGTGGGCTGGGTGGGACTGAACTGGGATGGGTTGGACTGTGCTGGGTTGGACTGGGCTGGGTGAGACTAGGCTGGGTGGGACTAGGCTGGGTAGGCTGGGTGGGACTAGGCTGGGTGGGACTGGGCTGGGTGGGATGGGTGCTTAGGCTGGGTGGGATGGGGGGTAGGCTGGGTGGGATGGTATGGGGGGGTGAGATGGGGGGATGGGTGGGACTAGGCTGGGTGGAATGGGGTGGCTGGGTGGAACTGGGTGAGACTGGGCTGGGTGGAACTTGGTGGGACTGGGCTGGGTGGGACTGGACTGGGCTGGGCTGCGCTGGGTGGGACTGGACTGGGCTGGGCTGGGTGGGACTGGGTGGGATTGGACTGGACTAGGTAGAACTGGGCTGGGTGGAACTGGACTGGGTGGGACTGGGTTGTAGCACACACTGATGTGCAGGTCTGCAGGATTTTGAACTGTCGTTACTGGGGGGGTCTCAGAGTGTTTCTTATGTTGATCTGACTGATCTGTTCTGTCAGAATCATCTGCTGGTGCTGCTGCTGCTGGTGTTTGAGGCGACGGTGTATCGGCACCAGGTCCATCACTACAGGCAGCTCCAGCGCTCTCCACCCACCATCCCGGCCATCTTCCCCCAAGCCACACGGGACAAACTGGACCAGGGCCTGCTCCCCTGCATCAAATACCTGCTCAACTACAGCTTCTACAAGTTCGGCCTGGAGGTCAGCCCCCTTCTCTCTCTCTCTCTCTCTCTCTCTCTCTCTCTCTCGCACTCTCGCACTCTCTCTCTCAGAATCAGAGAAAGCTGAGACATTAAGAAACAATAATAAAATAAAAATGCGTAACAGAACTGACGGTGTGTAATTATAAGCCTTAGTTACTGTTTATCATTAAATACGAACATTTTCCGTGTTTTATGTATTATTTCTGAATATTTGCGCTCACTCTCTCCGTGCACTCCTCTTTTCTTTGTCAAGATCTGCTTCCTGATGACCGTGAACGTGATCGGCCAGCGCATGAACTTTGTGGTCATTGTCCACGGCTGCTGGCTGGTTGCCATCATGGTGCGGCGGCGTCGAGCGTCCATCGCCAAAATCTGGTCCAAGTACTGCCTCTTCCTGGTCATCTTCATGATCTACCAGTACATCCTGTGTGTGGGAATCCCCCCGGCTCTCTGTATCGGTCAGTCCCTACCGCATACCTGTATTTAATCCTCTCTGTATCTGTTTGTTCCTCTGAATGATGATGAACTGTAGAGTTACAGTATATGGAGAAGTCCCAGTGCAGTCTGGTGGTGATGTAAACAGAGTCATTCAGAGTGGTTTGATGTGAAGTGGGTCTCTTCTTGCAGACCCCTGATTTCTTTACAGTGGTGGTGATGGTAACCAGGGGTCACCATGTCTACAACATAACCATTTTATTCACTATGAAAAACACCAGTGAACCCACACGTGTCCTCTTAGTTTATATATGAAATGTTAATGATAGTAAAATAGTGCCAAGTCTTTGGGGACTATGTTGTCTCACAACACTCATGCAAAGTGCAAAATACAGGGGGGTTCTGGGGGGTCTGGAACCCACTAATTAAACTCCATGGCCCAGTGAATGTCTCATAATCTAAATTCTGGACCTCCCTGACTGGGAACATATTATGTTCTGGTGTTCTGATTGCTGTATGTCCATATATGTCCAACCCTGGTCGTCCAATCCTGGTCATCCAACCCTGGTCGTCCAATCCTGGTCATCCAATCCAGGGACATCCAATCAGCGCTGTAGCCTTTGGCACTGTTGGTCCATTATAGCCTTAAAAGTGTAACTCTGTCCAGTATCCTACTGAAGAACTTTACGTCAAGCTGCAGGACATTAGCAGGTCTGAAAACTTGAAGATAGACGAGGACATGAGTAGGATCTCAGTCAATGTATGTAAGACCTACCAAACAAGTGTATCAGTAGTCAGCCAATGCTGGATTATTCCAGCCAACAGGGGACCCCCTATATATAGCAGGGGGCATTTTACACAGTGCCTCCAAGCACAGATGAATATTTAGATCCATGTAAAGCCCAAACATGATCACATAACTATCATAAATCTAATAATATCTAATAATTTCATGTTTCTGTGTGGGAGCTTTCAGACATCTGGTTTCTACCACCACCAACACTATAAGCAATTCTGAAATTCAGATTTCTTTGAAACGAAGTGTTTCACACCAAACCACTCTGACTGACTCAGCCACTTAATTAAGAAGAGTTTTTGAAAAATTGGTGGAGTTGCCCTTAATTAGTAGGTGTTTCTGTCTAGATTACCCCTGGAGGTGGAAAACTTCAGTCACCATCAACTCAGCACTGATTAAATGGATCTTCTTGCCCGACTTCTTCACCATCCCCAACTCCAGAAACCTCATCGGTAAGTGGAGCAGTGAAACAGCAGCAGTTAGACGACCAGTCCAGTCCAGTCCAGTCCAGTCCAGTCCACTCCGCTGTGTACTCAGTGTTTATAGCTGCTCTGACATTACAAGCCTTATTGCTCTGCTGCCCAGGCTGGATAATCAAATGTGAGGAAAATATAATTCTGATGGAATTGTTCTCATTAGGATCGCTTAGGAGTGCATATGTTATTAAATGATTTCAGTACCATTAAACGTAATAAGTATTAGGAGATTATAAAGCTGTAGATTGAAATGAAGAAAGGTTAGTCCAGAGTGATGAACAGATTTATAGATTATTGAGTATGGTACGTTATAATAAACAAATAGTGTTATAATATTAAATGTTGCCATATATGGGAAGTGGAGATCAAAGCAAGGCAAAACATCTGATAACAGATAACTACAGTATATTAAAGGAGCAGTGTGTGAAATTACGAGGGGTATATCAGCAGAAATGGAGTACAATGTACAAAACTATGTTTTCATTGGTGTATAAATTACCTGTAAGCCTAGAATGAGCCGTCCTATCTACATAGGAGCAGATTGTTTTCCAACAGAAGCTGCCACCGCCATGTTTCTATAGTAACCCAGAACAGACAAACCAAACACTGACTGTAGAGAGTGTTTTTTTTTTAACGAATTTAATTTTTTATGATTTAATTTAATAATTTGGCGCTGTAACAGTGACTGGAAAACGTAGAAAGACAAAGAGTCCTTGCACGATAGGGTTGTGCGATATTGACAAAAAATAATATCTTGATATTTTCTGATCGATATTAATGATAATAAACAATATTGTGTGTTATTTAAAAATGTGTTTGTAAAAGTCTTATATTATACTAGCTTCTGCTTCTTAAACGATATTAATATCCATCCATCATCTTCCACGGGGGGGGCTGGAGCCAATCCCAGTGTGATTGGGTGAAGGCTCTTCTTTAGTGAATGACTCCACTGAAGTTTGCTGAGTGTGTTTAGCCAGACTCCTTATCTGGTTTAGGTCTGTCTTGGACAGCACACTCTTCATACTCCTCATACTCTCTTCATGCTCCTCATACTCTGTTCATACTCCTCATACTCTCTTCATGCTCCTCATACTCTGTTCATACTCCTCATACTCTGTTCATACTCCTCATACTCTCTTCATACTCCTCATACTCTGTTCATACTCCTCATACTCTCTTCATACTCCTCATACTCTCTTCATACTCCTCATACTCTGTTCATACTCCTCATACTCTCTTCATACTCCTCATACTCTGTTCATACTCTTCATACTGTGTTCATACTCCTCATACTCTGTTCATACTCCTCATACTCTCTTCATGCTCCTCATACTCTGTTCATACTCCTCATACTCTGTTCATACTCCTCATACTCTCTTCATACTCCTCATACTCTCTTCATACTCCTCATACTCTCTTCATACTCCTCATACTCTGTTCATACTCCTCATACTCTGTTCATACTCCTCATACTCTCTTCATACTCCTCATACTCTGTTCATACTCCTCATACTCTGTTCATACTCCTCATACTCTCTTCATACTCCTCATACTCTGTTCATACTCCTCATACTCTGTTCATACTCCTCATACTCTCTTCATACTCCTCATACTCTGTTTACACTCCTCATAGTCTGTTCATACTCCTCATACTCTGTTCATACTCCTCATACTCTCTTCATACTCCTCGTACTCTGTTCATACTCCTCATACTCTGTTCATACTCCTCATACTCTGTTCATACTCCTCATACTGCTGTGTCTGATCCACTCACACCAGCACAACACACACTACTAACACACCTCCACCATGTCACTGTCACTGCAGTGCTGAGAATGATTCACCTTCCTAATAGTACCTGCTCTGTGGTGGTCCTGTGGGGGTCCTGATCATTAAAGAACAGAGTAATAAAGTATACAGAGAATCAGATGAACTACAGTCTGTAAGTGGAGCTCCTGTATGGTCAGTGGAGCTGATAAATGGACAGTGTGTAGGTTTTTGTGTCTGTTTCTGGAATGTGACTGGGTGGGCTACAGGGAGGTGACTGGGTGGGCTACAGCGAGGTGACGGGAATTGTGGGTGTGTTGCAGCGGACTTCCTGCTGCTGATGTGCGCCTCCCAGCAGTGGAAGGTGTTTGAGAACGAGAAGAAGGAGGAGTGGATGGTGATGGGAGGAGAAAACCATGATAACCCCGACCCCATGGAGGGAATCCCCTTTAACCCCGCCCCAAACTTCATCAACTGCAGGTACTTGATCTCCCCGCACTCACCACAGCGCCCCCTTCAGTGATCAGGTGTAAGTGCAGGTTAACAGTGTTGTTGTAATACAGGTCAGTGTGTTAGCCTGTGGTCTGCAGGGCGTATGTCCTGACTGTGGATTAACACAGAGACCAGAGACGTGACAACTCTTCTCTTCACCTCCTTCTCCCTTCTTTCTATTATTCTGTTCTTTTCATTCTTCTTGTTTCTTTCTTTTATCATTTTTACTGATCTGTCCTTTTTCTTTTCTTTCTTTTTTCTCTGCTTCTTCCTCTCTTTCTGCTATCCTTTCTTTTTTAATTCCATTTCATTCTTTTCTTTTTCCATATTTTTCTCTTACTGAACTCTCTTGCTGCCTTTCTTCTCTTCTCTTTTCCTTTCTTTCATTTTTATTCTTGTTTTATTCTTTTTTCTTTTGTTTTTTACTTTTTCATGTCATGATTTTCTCTCTTTCTTTCTCTCTCTGTCTCTCTCTCTTTCTCTTTTTGTCTCTCTCTGTCTCTCTTTGTCTCTGTCTTTCACTGTCTCTGTCTCTTTTTTCTGTCTCTCTCTGTCTCTCTCTTTCTCTGTTTGTCTCTCTCTGTCTCTCTTTCTCTCTCTCTCTTTGTCTGTCTCTGTCTTTTTCACTGTCTTTCTCTCTGTTTCTCTTTCTATCTCTGTCTCTCTCTTTCTATCTCTGTCTCTCTCTTTCTGTCTCTCTTTCTGTCTCTCTCTCTCTCTGTTTCTCTTATTCTCTCTGTCTGTCTCTGTCTCTCTCTCTTTCTGTCTCTGTCTCTCTCTCTTTCTGTCTCTGTCTCTCTCTGTCTCTCTCTATTTCTATCTCTGTCTCTCTTTCTCTCTCTCTCTCTCTCTCTCTCTCTCTCTCTCTCTCTCTCTCTCTCTCTCTCTCTCTCTCAGGTCATATCTGGACATGGCGAAGGTTCTGGTGTTCCGGTATATGTTCTGGTTTGTGCTGTCGGTGGTGTTTGTGACGGGTTCTACTCGGATCAGTGTGTTTGGACTGGGTTATCTGCTGGCCTGCTTCTTCTTCCTGCTGTTCGGGACTCAGCTGCTGATCAAGCCGTCCCGCACCCGACTGCTGATGTGGGACTGTCTGATCATCTACAACGTCGGCGTCATCGTCTCCAAAAACGTCCTGTCTGTGAGTGAACGCCGCTCAGACACAACAGCGTGTGTGTGTGTGTGTGTGTGGGTGTGTGTGTGTGTGTGTTTTAATGAGCACCAGGACGTTCACAGGGAGATCAGTGCTGATGTGTTTTCAGCTGCCAGGATGTAACTGTCGCACCATTTAAGGTGGAATTGAAAAGCTGACGAGTGAGAAAGTTTCAACTTAAATCTGAAGTTGTTCAGTCTGTAGTTTGCGCAGTTCATACACTAGCTGGTGTTGTTTTGCCCCTGGCCAAATAATATTTTGTTTATTTTTGTATTTTTTGGAAACATCATCTACTGAGATCACACTTTGATGCATTGCTCTTTATTTACTGAGTTTAACTGGGAGAGAAATAATCAAACCTAAAATGTGGCCTGTGTGGAATTTAGGGCACATCGCGTATCTGGCATAGCTCTCCAAAAAAACATGTATAACCAATTTTGTTCTATATTTTTTTTGTACATCACTTGAACACGACCGCTGCTGTTTACTTTGTGTATAAATGTAATTATGAGTAAACCAATAGAAATGCACCAAAGTCAATATTCTGGTTCCATTGACTTACATCCTGTAAAGTAGATATTTGGAGATACTTATTGTTGCAGTCCAAAGAAAAATAAGTTTTTTCATAAGTTATAAGTCTTGATTACATAATAGCCTTAAACCACAATATGTGTAACAAGCAGAGACCCCAGACCGGGTGTGAAACCAGTTAAATGTATTAGTGAGACGATGCTGACCTGTTTAGAGGGCAGTGCAGGGTAATGTAGGTGTATTAGCTGTGTAGCTAAACAGTGTAGTGCAGGAGTGTTTAATTATAGTCAGTAAGGTCCAGTTAGAGGAGATCTCCTCAGGCCAGTCCGGTCAGTGGTGTATCCAGTTTACTGAAGTAGTCTAGTATTAGCATCTTATACCATCAGCTACTGAAACACCAACACATCACACATACCGTTCAGTATATTTCAGTATATTTACTGTTTAAATGCTGAACTGAATGAATTATTTATAAACTTCTAATAGATGTTTTTACTCACTTCAAGTTAAAAAAAAACCAGAATGCTTTTGAAAAAATTGGAATTTTAAAGTGTTTATTTATAGAAACTTGTTAACTCAGTTTCACTGATTGACATGTTGGTTTTATAGAGTGCTATTCTCTGAAAGGGAGCAAGTTTCGGTCCATTTCTGGTTAAACAGTCAGTTTTTGCTGTTCTTTTTAGAGCACATTATTTTTTTCTCGCTTTATTTTCTGTACCTCACCTGTGTGCTCGCTGCACTTCCGAATATGCACAGATCTGATTGGCCGACGAGAGCCTTTGGAGATTACAGCGCATGCGATTGGTTTACTGTGCAGCAATGGCGTATACCATAAAAACAAGAAAAGATCAGTCGCTCAAAATAAACACTATTAAAATTTAATCGTTCCCAATAGTTTAGTGCTTTGGGTCCGCATTGGACAACGTCTGGGTCCGGACCCGGACCGCGGTCCGCCTATTAGTGACCCCTGGTGTAGTGTATCATTTTGTTCTGTTACTATTATTATTAAGATAGCCAGTCAGCGTACAGAATGATTCAATTTAATTTTCGACACCAACTTTATTATACTCCAACTAAACTGAATAATTTTAATTCAAATATTTCCCCACTTTGTTATAGATGTGGCCTCACTGATGGTACTTTTCTACACTGTATGTGGTCTTGCCCTAAAATATATGACTTTTGGCAGAGAATTTGCAACACGTTATCTGAGATTCATGGTGTCCCCTGTTCCATTAGATCCAGAGGTTTGCCTATTAGGTAATTTCACTAATTATAATTTGAAAAGTGGTTGTGCTATAAGGCTCACTGAAATTATTTTTATAGCAGCTAAAATTTGTGTTGCTCGTACCTGGAAACGTGAGACCAATATTCCTTTTCAAAGGTGGATCTCTGAAATTAACCACTGTATACCCCTATACAAGATTACATACTTTTTGAGAAATTAATTGGAAAAAAATTTACAAGGTGTGGCAGCCCTTCTTTGACCATATTAAAAGAAATTCTTTTGACCAGATCGACTAACTTTTTGAATTTCACATGTATCTATATTTGTTGATTGTACATTAAGCTCATTACCTTTTTTCCACTCTATGTTATATTAGCATCTCTAGGTTGTTTTTTTTTTCTTGGTTGTGTTTGTGTCATGTTTAAAAACAAACTAAATAAAATATACAAAAAAAAAAAAAAAAAAAGATAGCCAGTCAGCTAATTCAGGCACTTCTGGCTTGTACTTTAATAGTTGCATTAGTAGATAATCGAGTTTATCACAATTATTAGAATTTTCAGCTAATATTTAATCACCCTGATAGATGTAGTTAAGTGTCCTGATATGAGAGTCCTGATATGTGTGTCTGCTCGTGCTGGTACTGATGTGTGTGTGTGTGTGTGTCTGTGTCAGATCCTGGCCTGTGTGTTTGTGGCGGAGATGCAGTCTCGGTTCTGCTGGGTGATCCAGCTCTTCAGTCTGGTCTGCACTGTCAAAGGCTACTATGACCGTAAGTATTGACATACTGATAAACTGCTTACAGTCAATAAAAAATAAATACAGCCTAGAAAGACTCTAATATCAGAGTAAATACAGACTGTATTCATACAGTATCAGCTTGTAACCTGGTCATGGTTAATAATAGGTCATTAAGGTGAGCCAGGTGACTGAGGTGTTGAGATGGACCGATCAGTGTTTTTGAAGCCGATTCTGATCACCGATCACCTTTCAGCGCGATCGATCGATAGCTGATACCGATAGAGGGCGGGGTATACGCCACGGCAGGGCTACATGTAGTTATTAGTGCAAGCAAGTCATGAAACATGGTCTAAACTGGTTTATTACCATTGTTAACGAGCTCATATGAAACAGTATAATATTTTAAACTAAATTAACAGTAAATAAACAAAGTACATCAAACAAATATCCCTAAATACTGCAATCATTACATTTAGACCCTTAATTTAAAACTAAAAAATCTAATTATATAAATGTAGTAAAAACTGCAGTCATTAAACACAGACTCTGTTATTTTAAACTAAATCTGTAATCATTAAATGTAGAATATTGAATTGTTGCTGGTGTTCTGTTTGTACTGGTCAGATCTGGTCTGTAGGTGTTCTGGGTTGTTTGTTTTGTGTTAGCTGTGTGTGCTAGCTCTGCTGTTTACTGATACTCACTGTATTCAGCTGTGTGAAGTGCTGTATCAGATTAGTAGTTAAATATCTTTGTCTTGGTTCCTCAACGAGACGCTGATTATACTAATTTTAAAAACGTCCTGGATGAGTCTGAGTCACATACGGTAAACACTGCCAGACGGACGACATCTTTTCTATCAGCACATGCTTTTCTCGCGACGTCGCTGCTTTAGTCAGTTTATCGAAAATGAAAGGGTGTGTATTTCCACCTAGTGGTTCAGATAGGAATTACAGGGAGCTGGCCGGAGGGCTCCTCTTCCTGGATGAAACACTAGCTGTAAATACAGAAATTAGGCTCATTTGTTTAACGTCATCGATCGGCTCTTGGGATCGGCTAAATTGGAGAAATATACCGATATATAGCCGATCAATCCTTCCATCTCTAATTTATTCTAATGTTGAATAGTATTTATACTGAAACCTTCATAGTAAAGGCTCCAAACAATATGCGTAGGTGCCTAAACCGTTGTCACTGTATGATATATATTTATATTATTTGGCCAGAATCTTCATTTTAGGCATAAATTCCCAAATAATTTGTTATTTAGTAATCTAATGTATTAATCTAGTGTATAATGATGATCTTATTTAGTAATCTAATGTATTAATCTAGTATATAATGATGATCTTATTTAGTAATCTAATGTGTTAATCTAGTGTATAATGATAATCTTATTTAGTAATCTAATGTATTAATCTAGTGTATAATGATAATCTTATTTAGTAATCTAATGTATTAATCTAGTGTATAATGATAATCTTATTTAGTAATCTAATGTATTAATCTAGTGTATAATGATAATCTTATTTAGTAATCTAATGTGTTAATCTAGTGTATAATGATAATCTTATTTAGTAATCTAATGTATTAATCTAGTGTATAATGATAATCTTATTTAGTAATCTAATGTATTAATCTAGTGTATAATGATGATCTTATTTAGTAATCTAATGTATTAATCTAGTGTATAATGATGATCTTATTTAGTAATCTAATGCATTAATCTAGTGTATAATGATAATCTTATTTAGTAATCTAATGTATTAATCTAGTGTAAAATGATGATCTTATTTAGTAATCTAATGTATTAATCTAGTGTATAATGATAATCTTATTTAGTAATCTAATGTATTAATCTAGTGTATAATGATAATCTTATTTAGTAATCTAATGTATTAATCTAGTGTATAATGATAATCTTATTTAGTAATCTAATGTATTAATCTAGTGTAAAATGATGATCTTATTTAGTAATCTAATGTATTAATCTAGTGTATAATGATAATCTTATTTAGTAATCTAATGTATTAATCTAGTGTATAATGATAATCTTATTTAGTAATCTAATGTATTAATCTAGTGTAAAATGATGATCTTATTTAGTAATCTAATGTATTAATCTAGTGTATAATGATAATCTTATTTAGTAATCTAATGTATTAATCTAGTGTAAAATGATGATCTTATTTAGTAATCTAATGTATTAATCTAGTGTATAATGATAATCTTATTTAGTAATCTAATGTATTAATCTAGTGTAAAATGATGATCTTATTTAGTAATCTAATGTATTAATCTAGTGTAAAATGATGATCTTATTTAGTAATCTAATGTATTAATCTAGTGTATAATGATGATCTTATTTAGTAATCTAATGTATTAATCTAGTGTATAATGATGATCTTATTTAGTAATCTAATGTATTAATCTAGTGTAAAATGATGATCTTATTTAGTAATCTAATGTATTAATCTAGTGTATAATGATGATCTTATTTAGTAATCTAATGTATTAATCTAGTGTATAATGATAATCTTATTTAGTAATCATATGTGTGATGCATCATTTCCCAAAACACCATGATCAGATGGACACTTGATGAGGTCAGAGAGTTGTCCCCAGTGTAAATAAATAATACCTGTTGTAGAGCGGTGCACTCGTAGAGGACTGGGCCGAACCCGAACTAATTCTGTCTGTGAACCTCTGTGTGTTTGACTCCTCAGCCGAGTCTCTGAGCGATAAGGAGTGCAGCTTGCCCGTCGAGGAGGCCGGCATTATCTGGGACAGCATCTGCTTCTTCTTCCTCCTGCTGCAGAGGAGAGTCTTCCTCAGCTTTTACTTCCTGCACGTGACTGCAGACCTGCAGGCTTCCGCGCGGCAGGCCTCCAGGTGAGAGCGCCCCCTACTGGAGCCTACCTGAGGGGCAGAATAAGGGTTTGGTTTCACTGTGGAAACAATGAGCTGCAGGTTGCAAAAATCTCTCTCAGTAGTTTATCAGTTTGGGTCCGCACTGGACAACATCTGGGTTCAGAGCCGGGCCGCGGCTCGTTATCGAGTACCCTACTGACTGGAGAGCACACAACAATCAGAACTCCTCGACTCCACGCGCTCACTACTTCATGCTTTAGTACAGGCTGCTGAGAGTGCGCATTGAGAGTGTCCATACTGTGTGCTAGCGTAGGCTAAAATTAGCATAGCTGCCTGAACAACACACCTAAATCTGAAAGTGAGTGAACACACTGCACCAGATCTCTCCACAGCTACCCTGTTCATCATCTCCCAACAAACCACCACACACAGTATGAGGAATATGAGCAGAGTATGAGCAGAGTATGAGGAGTATGAACAGAGTATGAACAGAGTATGAACAGAGTATGAACAGAGTATGAGGAGTATGAACAGAGTATGAGGAGTATGAACGGAGTATGAGGAGTATGAACAGAGTATGAAGAGAGTATGAACAGAGTATGAGGAGTATGAACGGAGTATGAGGAGTATGAACAGAGTATGAACAGAGTATGAGGAATATGAACAGAGTATGAACAGAGTATGAACAGAGTATGAACAGAGTATGAACAGAGTATGAACAGAGTATGAACAGAGTATGAGGAGTATGAACAGAGTATGAGGAGTATGAACAGAGTATGAACAGAGTATGAGGAGTATGAATGGAGTATGAACAGAGTATGAGGAGTATGAACAGAGTATGAGGAATATGAACAGAGTATGAACAGAGTATGAACAGAGTATGAGGAGTATGAACAGAGTATGAGGAGTATGAACAGAGTATGAACAGAGTATGAGGAATATGAACAGAGTATGAGGAGTATGAACAGAGTATGAGGAGTATGAACAGAGTATGAACAGAGTATGAGGAGTATGAACGGAGTATGAGGAATATGAACAGAGTATGAACAGAGTATGAACAGAGTATGAACGGAGTATGAACAGAGTAAGAGGAGTATGAACAGAGTATGAGGAGTATGAACGGAGTATGAACAGAGTATGAACAGAGTATGAAGAGAGTAAGAGAAGTATGAACAGAGTATGAAGAGAGTATGAACAGAGTATGAGGAATATGAACAGAGTATGAACGGAGTATGAACAGAGTAAGAGGAGTATGAAGAGAGTATGAAGAGAGTATGAACAGAGTATGAACAGAGTATGAACAGAGTATGAAGAGAGTATGAAGAGAGTATGAACAGAGTATGAGGAGTATGAAGAGAGTATGAAGAGAGTATGAAGAGAGTATGAACAGAGTATGAACAGAGTATGAACAGAGTATGAACAGAGTATGAAGAGAGTATGAAGAGAGTATGAAGAGAGTATGAACAGAGTATGAGGAGTATGAAGAGAGTATGAACAGAGTATGAACGGAGTATGAACAGAGTAAGAGGAGTATGAACAGAGTATGAGGAGTATGAACGGAGTATGAACAGAGTATGAACAGAGTATGAACAGAGTATGAAGAGAGTATGAACAGAGTATGAGGAATATGAACAGAGTATGAACGGAGTATGAACAGAGTAAGAGGAGTATGAAGAGAGTATGAAGAGAGTATGAAGAGAGTATGAACAGAGTATGAACAGAGTATGAACAGAGTATGAAGAGAGTATGAAGAGAGTATGAACAGAGTGTGAGGAGTATGAAGAGAGTATGAAGAGAGTATGAACAGAGTATGAGGAATATGAACAGAGTATGAACAGAGTATGAACAGAGTATGAGGAATATGAACAGAGTATGAACGGAGTATGAACAGAGTATGAGGAGTATGAAGAGAGTATGAAGAGAGTATGAAGAGAGTATGAAGAGAGTATGAAGAGAGTATGAACAGAGTATGAAGAGAGTATGAAGAGAGTATGAAGAGAGTATGAACAGAGTATGAACAGAGTATGAACAGAGTATGAAGAGAGTATGAAGAGAGTATGAACAGAGTATGAGGAGTATGAAGAGAGTATGAGGAATATGAACAGAGTATGAGGAGTATGAATAGAGTATGAGGAGTATGAAGAGAGTATGAACAGAGTCTGAACAGAGTCTGAACAGAGTCTGAACAGAGTCTGAACAGAGTCTGAACAGAGTATGAAGAGAGTATGAAGAGAGTATGAAGAGAGTATGAAGAGAGTATGAAGAGAGTATGAGGAGTATGAAGAGAGTATGAAGAGAGTATGAACAGAGTATGAACAGAGTATGAAGAGAGTATGAAGAGAGTATGAGGAGTATGAAGAGAGTATGAAGAGAGTATGAAGAGAGTATGAAGAGAGTATGAAGAGAGTATGAGGAGTATGAAGAGAGTATGAAGAGAGTATGAAGAGAGTATGAAGAGAGTATGAAGAGAGTATGAAGAGAGTATGAACAGAGTATGAAGAGAGTATGAACAGAGTGTGAGGAGTATGAAGAGAGTATGAGGAATATGAAGAGAGTATGAGGAGTATGACGAGAGTATGAACAGAGTATGAAGAGAGTATGAACAGAGTATGAGGAGTATGAAGAGAGTATGAACAGAGTATGAGGAGTATGAAGAGAGTATGAAGAGAGTATGAACAGAGTATGAACAGAGTATGAACAGAGTATGAGGAGTATGAAGAGAGTATGAACAGAGTATGAGGAGTATGAAGAGAGTATGAAGAGAGTATGAACAGAGTATGAACAGAGTATGAACAGAGTATGAGGAGTATGAAGAGAGTATGAACAGAGTATGAACAGAGTATGAGGAGTATGAAGAGAGTATGAAGAGAGTATGAACAGAGTATGAGGAGTATGAAGAGAGTATGAAGAGAGTATGAACAGAGTATGAACAGAGTATGAACAGAGTATGAGGAGTATGAACAGAGTATGAACAGAGTATGAGGAGTATGAGGAGTATGAACAGAGTATGAACAGAGTATGAACAGAGTATGAACAGAGTATGAACAGAGTATGAGGAGTATGAAGAGAGTATGAGGAGTATGAAGAGAGTATGAGGAGTATGAAGAGAGTATGAGGAGAGTATGAGGAGTATGAACAGAGTATGAGGAGTATGAACAGAGTATGAACAGAGTATGAACAGAGTATGAACAGAGTATGAGGAGTATGAACAGAGTATGAACAGAGCATGAACAGAGCATGAAGAGAAAACTTAATTCACTAAGGAAGAGCCTTCACCTGATGAAGCTGGGATTGGCTCCAGCCCCTCCGGTGACCCCGACTAGCGAGATAAAGCGGAAGATGATGTATGGATGGATATTAATATCCTTAAAGAAGTGCAAGCTAGTAAAATATAAGACTTTTACAAACACATTTTTAAATAACGCACAGTATCACTTACTATCGTTATCGACAGAATCACAGAAAATATCGAGATATCATGTTTTGTCAGTATCGCACAACCCTAGTTGACGCATTCATTGGTTTAGGCGTGTAAACCTCTAACCGCACTGAGTGTATGTTCTGTTTGTGTGTGAACAGGGGCTTTGAGCTGTTCAGAGCCAGCATCATTAAGAACATGCGTTTCCATCAGCAAGCCGAGAAGAAATCCATTCAGCAGCTGAAAAACTCGTGAGTTGTTGTTCCTTCCCGGCATCTGAGAGACGATCCTCTCACTCTAGTCCTGTATTAGTTATATAAACAGATATCGTTTACAACAAAACAGAGGAATTGACCACCGGTGCAGGACAGCAAGTGCGTCAGTCGGAATGTTTCTCTGTCTCCGCAGGATGCAGCGGATCCGTGATAAGCAGCAGAGGTACAAAGAAGGGCGGAAGCCATCTGAGAGAGAGGAGCAGCCTGCAGGTACAGCATCACTGTCTTCTGAGAACCCCTCTGATAAGTCCTGCTGAATCCTCACCACAGAGGGCGCTCATGAGTATTGTCTTGGAGTATCAGGGGCTGCCTTGCTTTACTCTGATTTGTCTAATAGAACGTTTTCAGTGGCTGTTGGAAACACAGTGTCTGCTGTGGCTGACCTTATTCGTGGGGTACCTCAGGGCTCCATTCCAGGCCCTATTTTATTTTCACTTAACATGCTTCCTCTTGAAGTTCTTTTATTTGTGATCAACTTTTTATTGCTTTTAATAGAGATGGGGTTAGGGAGGGGATGGCAAGACTGATAGAAACATTAAACAGGTTCACACACTAAGAATAAATACTCAAACATATTAAAATAAGTGTGTAACAGAAAACAGTATCTTGGATAGAATCATATAAATTCAGTTACCAATTATTGAGGATTGTGCTTTGTTACGTTTAGCTGTTTGGTATTCCATTCTTTTTTTCTTTTGTGTATTTTATTTAGTTTACTTTTAAACATGACACAAACACAACAAAGAAATAAATAAATAAAAATAAAATAAAAAAAAACAACCTAAAAGAATTATGCTAATATAAAAAGTGTAATGAGCCTGAATCAACAAATATAGATACATGTGAAATTCAAAAAGTCAGTCGATCTAGTCAAAAGAATTTCTTTCATTATAGTCAAAGAAGGGCTGCCACACCTTTTTCCAATTAATTTCTCAAAAAGTATGTAATCTTTTCTAGGGGTAAACACAGGTTAATTTCAGAGATCCACATTTGAAAAGGAATATTGGTCTCACGTTTCCAGGTACGAGCAACACAAATTTTAGCTGCTATCAAAAAAAAAATTCACATTAAAATGAGTGAAATTACCTAATAGGCAAACCTCTGGATCGAATGGAACAGGGGACACCTTGAATCTCAGATAATGTGTTGCAAATTCTCTGCAGGTATTCCATTCTAACTATATTTAAAAACCAGAGATCCAACATTTCAGAGATCCAAAATTTCAGAACTAAACTAAACAGTTAAACCCTGTCATTACCATCTTTCACTCAATCAAAGAGAACTGAGAAGCTAAATCCATCATTCAGGAGACATACATGTGGTGAAGGTGGGATGTTGAGATCCAGTAGTTTAGATAAAATATCTGTTGTAGAAGACCATATGTTCGCTACTTTGGGGCACTCCCAAAACATATGGAGAGCTGTACCAGGAGCTGACTTACAGATGTTGCAATCATAACTATAAATAAGTTTCATCCTCTTGAAGTTCTAATAAGTCTTTTAATGTTTTTGTAGTTGTTGTTTTTTTATATCCCAATGACACACAGCTGTATCCCCCCATCAGTGGGAATGACCTCAGTAGAGTAGCTAATCTGACCATGTATTGACGCTATTAATGATAGGATGAAATGATAAGAAGATGGAGGTTCTGCTTATTGGAGGATTTGCAGGTGGCTCTGGGTTCTTTGATCCTCATTTAGAATTTTCAGTAGATATTAAGAAGCGTGTTCAGTCCTGTTGGTTTCCAGCTAAAACATATTGCAAAGATCAAACGGATTCTTTCTTTTCAGGCTTAGAGAGAATTATTCATACATTTGTCTCATCTCGTACTTGCCTTAGTCGAGGAGCTTTGGCAAAACTTCAGCTGGTTCCAAATCCAGCAGCTCGGCTTTTAACGGAAACGAGGCGTCGGGATCACATCGGTCCAACATTTAGGATTGGTTTTAAAGTATTGGTGCTCACTTATCAGGCTTTACATGGCTTGTGTATTGATAGTCTTCTATATGAGTACCAAATCACCAAATCAAAGCAATAACTCGTCCCACAGTTTTCGAGATATCAACACCGTTTCAACTTCTGATTGTCTGGGAATTTTTTCCCATAGAGAATGAATAGGATGGAAAAGTGCACGCCAGTCTGCTGAACTTCTGCTCGACTGACAGACACTGTTTCTCATACACTGATTCAGGGCCAACACCAGACCACGATTGCAGTGTTGGTTTGACCCACACTCGTCTGTTTTTCGTTTTCTTCCATTCGTTTTTCTCCCCCCATAGAGTCCCATTCATTTTTAAGAGCAGCCAAACATTATGGTTGTGTTAAATCTACAGCCTCCAAAAGTGAGCATGTACTCACTCAGGGCAGGTCCCCAAACACACTGACCCTCACTCCTCTATTTGTCGTTTGTTCATCTCTCGTTCCTCTCACTGCTTAAGCTGCAGAACCATCCTACACTTCTTCAGAAAGTTCACTTGTCTAGTTATTGTTGTGATGCCTTTCATAGCTCTGCCTCTCTCTCTCTCTCTCTCTCTCTCATATATATATATATATATATATATATATATATATATATATATATATATATATATATATATATATATATATATATATATATATATATATAATGTCCCTCTGCCTCAGCTTTTTGGTGTAGGGCTGTGTTTTGGCAGGAACCTGGTGATATGATGTGCATCACAGTGCAGGCTTATGATTTAATATATTGCAGTGTATTGTGATATTACAAATAAGGCGATGTGTTAGTTTACAGTATTTATTTATTTATTTATTTTTTAATTTTTTATTTTCAAAGCAAGAACAGTAGTGGCAAATACAATGAAACAGTAATCACTTTTGGTCACTGCTTCTGCCTTACATTTTTTCTTTTTTCAAACACAAGCCAGCCCCCCCCAGACATCCCCATTATTTAACAGAAGGAAATCGCTACCAAAATAATAATAGTAACATAAAACAAAACAAAAATAAATAAACCAGTCACAAAAAAAAAAATAATAATAATTTTAAAAAAAATTAAAATATAATAAAATACCACAGTCAATTATTACGAAGATGTCAATGACACTGCAATCAAATAAAATATACAATCAGTCAACCGGCAATATGGAAAGTGAATTAACATAGGAAAGAACAGAATTCCACTTGGAATAAAAAGAGAATGCCGTATCTTCTCCAGTTTTAGGATCTTGAAACGATAATGAAATAGACGGTGGCTTTGGGGACCTCCACACAAGCAAAATACGGCGTCTAGCCAATAGAGAGGTAAAGGCTATAATTTCAGCTTGGCCTCGTGAAAGTGAGGATGACTGAGCGGAAAGGCCAAAGATGGCTGTAAGTGGACAAATGTCAACGTCAACCCCTAAAGCCTTAATATCAAAATAATGAAACCAAAATCTCTGTAAGGCAGGGCATTGAAAAAACATATGACTTAAATTGCAGGGAGACATTGAACATCTATCACACTGATTGTTGAACGTTGTGGGGTAGAATTTGGATAGCTGAAATTTCGATCTGGACCTTAAACTGAATTAGCTGGAACCTTGAGCAAGGTGAGCAAGGCCGCACCACTGCAACCGCCCCATCCCACCAGAGGTCTGAGATAGAAACACCTAGTTCGTCCTCCCAAGCACTTTTAATTTTGCCCACATGATCTTCGTCCAGGTTTATCAAGTACAAATAAATCCGTGATATGACCGATTTTTGGGACGAGTCTAAAGACAGCAAATCATCCCAAGAATGTTTTTTAGAAACACAGGGGCAGTTTGGAAAGAGTGACAAAGCACAGTGCCTAACCTGAAAGTAACGAAACAGATGTGAAGGGGGCAAGTTAAACTCAGCAGTCAACCGGGTAAAGAAGCAAAAGACACCATAGTTTACAGTATTTATTTATAGACAAGTCTGCAAATGGATTACAACACTGCTATCTTGTGGTTTGGGGTTTAAACACAACATAAACTGAACTACTAATATCTGGTTCACACTAGTCAAGTCAAGTCTAGTTTATTTGTGTACCTCTTTTTACAACAATGTTGTCACAAAGCAGCTTTACAGAGTTTGAAATCATGAAAACATGAAATCACAACACTTTATTAACTGTGACTGAGCCAGAGGTGGCGAGAACAACTCCCTCAACTGGAGGAATAAACCTTGGGAGGAACCAGACTCACAAGCAGAGACCCATCCTCCTCTGGTCTAACAGTATTTACAGTTTATTAAACTAAAGCTGAGTCTGAAGGTAGAAGCTGTTTGAGTGGTTAGGTCTTTGTCAGGTCTTTGTACTGTTCATACTACATGACTGGTTGAGCTGCAATCGCGAGTCTTTCAGTTGTTGTGGCTTTCACACTACATGACTGACCGGCGCCACGGGGTCACCAATTACATGATTTTCCTCCAAGCAAGGCAGTCCAGAACCGATGGAACTGCTACCTAACGTTCTGCACGTCCAGTCTCTGGTCTTCTCCAGGCTTGCAGAACCTGAGAAGGTATACGGGCTGTGTTCCTGTAGAACTAGGCAGAGCATGCGAGCGACAGACATTTCCGCTCCTCACTCAAAGCATTTCTGTAATCGCTCCGTTCCAGCGTCGCTCCAGGTTTTCGATTTCCTGCTCCGAGCGCTCGCTCACATGCCAGAGAAGCTCGCTCCTTGTGATTCATTGCTAGGATATTTATGTTATGACTGCAAAGCAGAGACAAGACACTACACGCTTTGTTTCAGCAGCGAAATAAATTATGGCTGTTATTAAAGAACACATCAGTTAAACATTCAGCGCTTCAGGCTTCATTCAGAAAGCTTAGGCTTGAAGCGATGAGGCAATCACGGGCTAGAAAACACACACACTCACTTACTCACTCACACACACACACACACACACACACATGCTTTCAACACCATCTTCTTTAGCAAAATGAACAATGCAAGAATGACTGTGTGGAACAGGTGTGTGGAACTTCTGGTATGTAGGTCTGCTGAACAGCTCCACAGTGCAGACACTGTGTAGGAACTGTACAAAAATATTAAAATATTGAATATCAGGATATTATGTTTAGTGATACTGTATTGATTCTCAAAAACACAGTATCAATACACAGATTCTGGCAGACAGTGAATCAGTGTGTGTTGTGTTTAAACCTCTGACCACTAGATGGCTGTGTTGTAATCCATTTTCAGCTCCACTCCAACATTAACAAGCAGCACAAGGGTGCAGTGCTATTGTAAACATTGAAAAACCTGTTCATATAGTGGTGTGTTTTAATAGTAGAATTTGAGAAAGCTCAGTAAATCACTTTACTTGCAGTATCACAATATATCACGATATATAGAATCGTGACCTCTCTATCACGATATGTGTTGTAGCCCTTGTAGGATCCACATCCCTCATATCCCACCATGGGTGGAGAGATACTGGAGCAGTTAGGAAGCTCAGACTTTCTGACTCACTCACTCCCGACTTCCTTTGTGGAAATACCCCAAAATTAATGACACTGGAGGAGTTCTGTAAGGTTCTGTATAGAAAACTCAAATAAAAGTCTTTAAAAGTCAAACAGGAGTCATCATGTGTGGATTAGGGTCGAGCTGAAGACCCTCTCTTGGCCATTTTTTATATGCTTGCAGTTCTGCAGTGTTGAGCACTCAGTAAACCTCACAGAGCAATGAACCCCCAATGAACTGCATCAGAATGTGTATGTGGGACATATGACTTCTCCAGTTTTTACCATTAACAAACAAACATGCTGCTTATACACACACACACACACACACACACACACACACACACACACACACACGCGTTTGTCCTACTATATTTGTGAGGTCATTCATAGGTTTCTATTGATACTACACCTACACCTAAACCTAACCCTAACCTTAACCTCAGTACCCAAAAGACTATATATATATACACACGTAAATATACACATACACACACATACACACATGTATGTATACTCAAACATATATATATATATATATATATATATATATATATATATATATATATATACATACACACACACACATATATATATATATATATATATATATATATATATATATATATATATATATATATATATATATATATATATATACATAAACACATACAAACAGACACAAACATGTACACACAGATAAAAAGATGCTACTTGCTTCCCCTCAAACCCGCTCTGCTCTTCCTCACACAGAGTCGCTGGAGGAGGAGAAGAGAGAGAGGAAGGAAAAGAAGGAAAGGAAGTCCTCCAAGCCAAAGGAGTGGTACCGGCCCTGGATAGACCACGCAACCGGTACGCTCTGTTATTCCACACTCAGGCTGAGTATATACCACCCTGACAGTCACAGTACTCGTCCCACAGTTTTCTAAATATCAACACGGTTCCAGCTCCAGATTGTCTGGTGTGATTGTGTGATTCGGCCTTGTTTACAGCTTATTCAATGGATGCACGGATTCTGGAAAACTACTATACAGATTTTTTTCCCATAGAGAATGAATAGGATGAAAAAGTGCGCACTAATCTACTGAACATCTGCTCGACCGACAGACACCGTTTCGCATACACTGACTCAGAAAAGACCCCCGACCACGACTGCCATGTTGGTTTGACCCACACTCGTCTGTTTGTCGTTTTTTTCCATCCCTCTTTTTCCCCCCCATAGAGTCCCATTCATTTTCAGTCACACCTAACCATTATGGTTTCGTTAAACCTACAGCCTCCAAAAACTGCCTGTACTCACTCGGGGCTGGTCCTCATACACACTGACCCACCCTCCTCTACTTGTTGTTTACTCATCCCTCGTTTATCGCACTGCTTAAGCTGCGTCACCATCCTGCATTTTCTTCAGGAAATGAACTTTTCTAGTTTCTCCTGAGATGTTTCTTAGGACGTAGGAAAAAGGAGAGAGTCACATGAAAACAAACCGGAGTTTAAAAGTTGATTAAATGCTCCAGAGATTAATGGGTTTCCTAACAACTACCTGGAACACCCAGTAGACTGAAAACACTGTCCCCTTCAGGAGCGAATGTGCACACATTTAGTTCCATAGAGACTTTTTCTCATAGACTTCCATTCATTTTCAGACACACCAAAACCTCATGGTTTCATTTAACCTACAGCCTTCAAACTGCATGTACTCTTTTAAGACAGATCCCCAAACTCTGATCCACAGACATACTGACCCGCACTCGTCTATTTGTCATTTATTCATCCCTTGTTCCTCCCATAGGATCCCATTCATTTTCAGCCAAACCCAAACATTACGGTTTCGTTCAACCTACAACCTCCAAACTGCCTGTACTCACTCAGAGCAGATCCTCAACCTCTAATCCCCAGACATACTGACCCGCACTCGTCTATATGTCATTTATTAATCACTCGTTCCTCCCATAGGATCCCATTCATTTTCAGCTAAACCCAAATATTACAGTGTTATTCAACATGCAGCCACCAAACTGGCTGTACTCACTCAGAGCAGACCACCAAACACTAATCCACAGACATACTGACCCACACTCCTCTACTTGTCGTTTATTCGCAACTTTCCTGTGTTACATCCAGAAAATTAACTTTTCTAGTTATGTTTTTGATATTATTATTATTATTATTATTATTATTATTATTATTATATATTATTATATATTATCTGCCTTACAGTACTCTACAAATATAGTTACTTTACTTGCTTGCTGGCCTGAACAATGCTTACAACTAGAGATCAATCGATATATCGGTCGGCCAATATATCGGGCCGATATTTGCCATTTTTTTTATATATCGGCCTAATATCAGTTTATCAGTGACCGATTTAAATAACCCGTGGTATTGGTGCGGTGGAACGTACTGCTGCCGCATGTGAAGGACCCCAAGCTGAAAACATTGAAACTCTTCGGCCGAATAAGCGAACAATAACGTTTTTAATGAGGCACTTACGTGTTTCTAGTTCCGCCGTAGTTGTGAACCAGAGTGGATGTTTTACTGCTTAGCTCCAGGGCTAAAGCTAACTGCTCTAGTGTAATACACACGAGTCTCTCCGGAGCAGCCAGAGCTTCCCAGATATTACTCAGATATTACTCAGCTTCCAGCACTCGAGAATAACGAAACTAAAGAAAGAGTGAAGAGAACAGAACAGATCCACTGTGTTAACAAATTTCTAGATATCGGCCCCAAAAAAAAATCGGCAGCACATATCGGGCACCGGCTGACCCTGAACTGTAAACATTGGCATCAGCATCGGCTAAAGAGAAACCCACATCTGTCGATCTCTATCACAACTCCACTTCAGCTTCTCAGGTCTAAATTTTAGTCCATTATGTTACTGGGTCTGCATTAGCTTCCATTCATCCATACGCTGAGATTTGAATGTCTGACTGCTGTGGAGTCTGATGTGTCATTGTTTTGTGTTTGTGTATCTTTTGTAGTGCTGCATTCTGGGGATTATTACCTGTTTGAGTCTGACAGTGAAGAGGAGGAGGATGTCTCAGTCGCAGAGCAGAAACAACGCAAGCAGACAGCATTTCAGGTCACACATACACACACAAGCTCCAGATACATTACATTAACTTTGAATTGGCTCAGATCTCCTCTGCCTCATCCAGCTTCTCCCAGATACGCTGAAGTTCCTGAATGGTTCTTGGCTTGTAGGATCAGTTAGATAACCTTTACATCATGTAACCAACACTGTTCTATGCTAAGTGTTTGTGTAGTTGTAGTGCAATGGTAATGTCAGTGTGATACCAAACTTCTGAATGCTAGAATGCATACACTGATCACTGTACATCAATACCATTTACTGATCAGGACCACCACAGAGCAGGTATTATTTGGGTGGTGGGTCATTCCCAGCACTGCAGTGACACTGACATGGTGGTGGTGCGTTAGTGTGTGTTGTGCTGCTGTGAGTGGATCAGACACAGCAGTGCTGATTAGTATACTGGTATGTAGGGTTAAAGAAACATTTATGTGTAAAGGTTGGAGGTTCAGGTCAGATTATGGAATCTCCTGTGGATCTTTTAGTGAGACAGTATTTGTGTGTGTGTGTGTGTGTGTGTGTGTGTGTGTGTGTGTGTGTGTGTGTGTGACTCCACAGCTGGCATACCAGGCGTGGGTGACCAGTGCTAAACAGGCTCTAAGGGAGCGGCAGCAGAGACAGAGAGAACAAAGGCTGGAGAGAAAGAGACAACAGGCCGGCTCACGAGCCTCAGGTCAGACATCACACATTCATATACACATCTTAGAGCATGCAGTTATAGTTATATAGCATTTGTATTGTATTTATGTAAATTCCAATATATACCATATTATATACACTGTTGTGTTGAATTTCTCAGTGAAAGTAAACACACACTTAAATGTGGCAAGTTTAAACGTCAACATTTGTTCTGTGTATGTGTGTGTGTGTATATATATATTAGGTATTAAAAGATCATTCCTTTCATCACCAAAAAATTACACACCAAAATAATTATGATTTTCATTTTTTTATAATGATTTTAACAACAATATTTTCTACTTTGGCCTTGTCCCCAACCCAGACTTTAAAACTTCTGTGCCCCAATAAAATGCTAAAAAGTGACCACTTTTTGAAAAAGATCACAATAAGAGTTTTATAAAAATTTAAAAAGAAACTAAATGTACTGTTTAGTTTCATATTTGTACCTATGCATATTTTTGAGCAATATATTGATATAAGAGTGACATGTTAGTGTGTGGAAATGGGAGTAACTGAATCGTCATTACCGTTTACATCAGTACAGCAGTACTTTACAACTAAACATTACATTTACACATTATTTATTTATTTACAACTACACATTACATTTACTCATTATTTATTTATTTACAACTAAACATTACATTTACTCATTATTTATTTATTTACAATTAAACATTACATTTACTCATTATTTATTTATTTACAACTAAACATTACATTTACATATTATTTATTTACAATTAAACATTACGTTTACTCATTATTTATTTATTTACAACTAAACATTACATTTACTCATTATTTATTTATTTACAACTAAACATTACATTATTTATTTATTTATTTACAACAAAACATTACATTTACTCTTTATTTGTTTATTTACAACTAAACATTACATTTACACATTATTTATTTATTTACAACTAAACATTACATTTACACATTATTTATTTATTTACAACTAAACATTACATTTACACATTATTTATTTATTTACAACTAAACATTACATTTACACATTATTTATTTAAAACTCAACATTAAATTTACACATTATTTATTTATTTAAAACTCAACATTAAATTTACACATTATTTATTTATTTACAACTAAACATTACATTTACTCTATTTATTTACAACTAAACATTACATTTACACATTATTTATTTACAACTAAACATTACATTTACACATTATTTATTTATTTATTTAAAACTAAACATTACATTTACACATTATTTATTTATTAATGTATTTATTTATTTGTATTTAAAGTACATCTTGTACTAGCTGTTAACTTGCTTTAGCAAATCCGTGGCCTAGCTAGCTTTTTTCTTAAAAAAGTGAAAATTGTCATTACCGCAAGACGTCATTACCAACACATAACCTGTTGAGATGATAATGACATTTGTTGATGGTAATGACAGGTTTTCAATTTCACCATCAGTATCCTTTAAATTATGTAGAAATTAAATATAATTAAGTCTAACAGTGTGATTTTATAATGAAATTCTAGTGAAACGTATTACTTTATAAAACTAAACATTACAAAAGTTAAGATGGTAAAAGAGCCCGCAATTTAAGAATCACCCATAAATATATATATATATATATATATATATATATATATATATATATATATATATATATATATATATATATATATATACATACACACACACACACACACACACACACATATATAAATAAACACTCCTATGGGCACGACAGCTGCCTTTTATATCCTGTGAAAGTTGAATGGACCAATAGAAATGCTCCAAAGTTACTTAGAATAAAACCTCTTTATGATGACTTACATTGAAAGTAAAGTCCGTGTGTTCTGTACGTGTCATACTTCACTTAATCAGGTGATGGCGAGGAGGCCGGGGCTGTTTTTGAAGAGCAGGCTTCACAGGTGGAGGAGGAGGAGGAGCTGGGAGAGGAAGGCGAGGAGTCAGGTAAATTACTCACCTGTAATAAACCAACTGTAACAGTACTGAATCAACTTGGCCTGACCCGCCCAGGCTCCACCCACCAATGCATTCCTTCATACCTGCTGTTGTGAGGTTGGACAAGCTTTATAGTAATTATATCTAGCATATATTACAAATTAACATGTTTAGCCCAGAGAAACTACATAAGAGTCTTCTAGGAAGTATTTCAGAGAAACAAACTGTCATTTTGACTGTGAAAAAACACAAGCAGCATTAAAATTTTGCCCACGTCCTGTAACTCTTGTCCAACTTTGCAAGGTGTTTAAAGAGGACCTGTTATTTTTCTGTTTACGCTGTTATGAAACCCAAAGTACATGCCAGAGGAAGAAACTCGCTCCATTTTTCTGTTACAAGGTGATGTCATCTTGTAACACACTTACTTATATTGGCCCACCCTTGCACAGCACACAGAGAGCTAAAACAGTAAACCTGGCCGCTCTGAAACCCTCCCGCTACAGTCTAGCGTGCAAAGGGGGACATACCAGCTGGATGTGCTGGACTTTCAGGATCGGACTCTGACTCAAACGGATACAGCAGAAACACCATTGTAAGCACAGACACTGTGGTGTGAGGGTGGAGCCAGCCAGTCTGGTGGGTGAGCTGACCAATCAGAGCACACTGGGCTCATGAGGGGGCGTGGCTTAGAGATGCCAGAGCTCCAACAGCAGTGAATACAGATGTACAGTATGAGAAATAATAATAATGGGTCCCTTTAAACGCTGTGGTTTGATTTTTCCAGGCACTGGCAGCGATACAGTGCAGAGGATTCTGGACGTCCTGAAGTTCCTCTGGGTCCTGTGTCTGGCCATGGTGGACGGTTTCACCCTCTGGCTCAACATGCTTACCAAACAATATGTTGACACGTCCACGGTCCTGTGTGAGGAGAGATACATGTTCATCCACCACATCGCGCAGGTAGGACAGCACAGAGCTTCACAAGTGAAGTCCAAACCCTGTGAGCTGGAGTTCTGTGTTAAAGGTGCAGTGTGCGTTTTCAGTCCAGTACACTTTCACTGAACATCTCTTCTCGGTCAGCTAGCTGTCCAGTCCACACTGGAAAAAAATCTTAATTCTGAATTTGTAAATGGGAACTGGCTTAGGTAGAGCATCACAACACTCTTTTAGCCAATCCTGCACATGACAGAGAAAGGGGAGGGGCTACTTGCTAAATTCCATGCATCGTCAAGAAGGATAGATGGACGAGAAACAGCCAAAGATCTGAAGAGAGAGAAAAAATCAGTGTATATATATATATATATATATATATATATATATATATATATATATATATGTATATATATATAAATAAATTTATATATATTTACATACATACATACATACACACACACACACACACACACACACACACACACATACATATATATACAGTTAGGTCCAGAGATCTATATATATATATATACACACACACACACACACACTCACTGAGGAATTCTTCAAGCCATCAACAGAGCCTCCCTACAGAAGAGAATATACACCAGCTGCACTGAACTGAAGTGTACATTCCATCACATCTCATTTATTAAACCTGTTTTTTCATCTGATTGTGCCAAAATCTGTCAACAACTTAAGTGGACTCCAGCACGTCACAAGTCATCTCCAAAATAGGGACCTCACAGTAGAGAACAAAAACCTGCTTAACTTTCAATGCAAGTTCATGTGAAGAGATTTTAATCCATGTGATTTCGGAGCATTTCTATTGGGCCAGTCATCGTGAAACTTTCACAGGGCAGCTGTCGAGTTCAAATAATATAGAAAAATTAAAATTAACCAACAATGTTCCTTATATTCAAAACACACAGGATGGAAATGCAGAGTAAAATCTGTTAAATGAATCATGAAATTGGAACAGATGTTTAAGGAGTGATGTTCAAACACATGATATTTCTCGTGTCGTTAGAGGTTTGCTTTGAAACAACATCTGTGCAGCATAAATCAAATAACATGCATTCAGTACATCAGGTCGGTCTGTTACAGTATGAAGCTGTGTGTGTGTGTGTGTGTGTGTGTGTGTGTGTCTGCTCTCTAGACGCCCATGGATGACCAGCTGTCCCAGGGCAGCGAGAACCCCACGCTGGAGACGTGTCTAGATGAGACTGATACAGACCTCATTACCATCAGCAGGGATATGAGGTGGGTTCAGTGTTTTACTTGTTATGAGCCCGATAAAGGACTCGTTGGTCTCAGTTCAGCCCAGCACTGAAAAACAGAGAGTGTCTGTAAAATTCAGGACAGTGTACTGAATTTAATAAATAATAAAGTAAATAATAAAATTAAATAATAATAATAAAGTGATTGATTACAGCAGGGGTCCAGTCCTGGAGGGCTTGTGTCCAGCACAGTTTGGAAGCTCTTCAACATAAACACACGCCCTAAGCTGTCACTTAACACTTACCAAACTGTGCTGGACACCAGCCTACCTGAGCCGCGTACCCCCCTGGATTACAGGTACAAGTACAGGCATTTAAACTAATACACTGTGATGCAATTCTAATAGCAGAAGACAGTAATAGCACAAGAGTTTAACAACACAATAGATTCTGTGTAGAAGCTGGTGAGCTGGTTTAGTGCTGGTTTAGTGCTGGTAATAAATCTGGTGAGCTGGTTTAGTGTTGGTAATAAAGCTGGTGAGCTGGTTTAGTGCTGGTAATAAAGCTGGTGAGCTGGTTTAGTGCTGGTTTAGTGGTAATAATAAAGCTGGTCAGCTGGTTTAGTGCTGGTAATAAAGCTGGTCAGCTGGTTTAGTGTTGGTAATAAAGCTGGTGAGCTGGTTTAGTGCTGGTTTAGTGCTGGTAATAAATCTGGTGTATGTTTTATGTATTTCTGGCTGTAGTGTTGATGAGCTGGAGGAAATCAGCGAGCTGGACTGTACACAGGGCTGCAGCACCACCACTCTGAGCTCCCAGCTGGAGGCGGAGACGCGTGCCCAGCGCCGCCTGCGCCGCTCCAGAACGGCCAGTGAGCTGCTCTCAGACAGGTACGACTCTGCAGCCAAAACAGGTGGCTTAAAGCCTGACCCGCTCTTCTGTAGAAAGATTGGTTTGAAAGATTTTACTGTCTTCTCAACTATTTAAAGACTGCAGGGACGTGATTCTCCGCAGACGTGATGAATAGATTCCATTCAGAAATGGATCTCACTCAAGAACATTCGGTTCTACGTTTCGAGTCATTTTTCACTGGCAGTAAGTGAAACTCCAGCGTTCACGAGAGGAGGAGGAGGAGGAATGTGTGAGCTTTCCACTCTGCTGGCCCAATTATCAGTACATTTCAAGATGTTTCTCAGTGTCATGCTTATGAAATCGCAATAGCAGACATTTGGCAATATGTGGGTCACAAAAAGAAAAATAAACTGGAGACTGTTAATGAAGCAGGACGGACGTTTCCATGGCATCATGGTTGTCTTAACGAGAAGGTTCAGCCAAAAATCTAATTTGCACAATTCTTCCATTATCACAGAATTGGTGGATCAGCCAAGACATGCTCCGAATCTCAACTCAGCCTTCAGTGTTGCTGCTACTAGCGTTTTATTTAATAAGCTGTTTGGTTTAGCAGTTAGCATTAAAGGGCCCATATCATGCAGTACCAAAATATTCTCACATTTTTGTACTGAAAGCATTTCATGTAGTTTGTAAACGCTGTTAAAAGTTTAAAAATCAGGTTTCCACTCTAAACTGCAGGAACAGACTCTTTAAAAGGTGTTGTTTTTGTGATGTCATAAAAAAATTATCTGTATACACTGATTAGCCATAACATTAAAACCACCTCTTCATGGATCAGTTCTGTTATCTCTGACTTCACATCTACAAGGTGGACCAGTAAATAGTGGGAGTGTCTAAGAGAGTGCACAGTGAGTGGACACACTGCTGTGTCTGATCCACTCTCACAAGCACTACACGCACCAATGCCCACAATACCCTCAGTTACATCACTGTGCCATCCAGATGTAGCAGCAGTGAGATAGGATGGGACTGTTTCAGCTCACGCCCACATAAAGACTCAATCAGAGACTGCCTCAGTCAGAGACTGCCTCACTCAGAGACTGCCTCAGTCAGAGACTGCCTCTACCTGTGCAGCTTCTAAAGCTTTGCTATCTAGATTTCAAACAGAGACTCTTTTCTTTGGTGTTTAGTTTATTAAACTGTAAATACTGTTTGATCAGGGGGGGGAGGGTCTCCCCTTGTGACACTGCCTCAGTCAGAGACTGCCTCTACCTGTGCAGCTTCTAAAGCTTTGCTATCCAGATTTCAAACAGAGACTCTTTTCTTTGGTATTTAGTTTAAACTGTAAACACTGTTTGATCAGAGGAGGACGGGTCTCCCCTTGTGAGTCTTGGTTCCTCCCAAGCTTTCTTCCTCCAGTCTGAGGCAGTGTTTCCTCACCACTGTCGCCTCTGGCTCTGAATTTGAATTCAACTCAAGTTTATTTGTGGAGCATTTTTTACAACAATGTAGTCACAAAGCAGCTTTACAGATGTTTTGAAAACAGACAGTTATAACATATATATATATATATATATATATATATATATATATATATATATATATATATATATATAAATATATATACCCCAGTGAGCAAGCCAGAGGCAACAGTGGCAAGAACACCTCCCTCAGACTGGAGGAAGAAACCTTGGGAGGAACCAAGACTCACAAGGGGAGACCCGTCCTCCTCTGATCAAACAGTATTAACAGTTTAAACTAAATACCAAAGAAAAGAGTCTCTGTTTGAAAAATCTGGATAGTAAAGCTTTAGAACAGGGGTGTTTAATGACAAGTCAGTAAGGTAAGTTGGTGGAATTTTTTTTCAGGCCAAGGTCCGGACCATCATAACTTCTAACGTGTGTTATGATTCAGTGGCGTATCCGTCTCCTGAAGTAGCCCAGTATCAGCATCTTATGTCAACAACTGAAGGACCAACACATCACACATACCGTTCAGTATATTTCAGTATATTTACTGTTTAAATACTGAACTGAATTAATTATAAACTTCTACTACATGTTTTTCCCTTACTTGAAGTAAACACAAGGGCTGAATAAACAACAGAATGAGGTTTTTTTTTAAAAGTGAGAAAAAGTAAATAAAATCTGCGTCTTCTTGTTAAATCGATTGTTTATCTCTCTCTTGTGTTCTTCTCTCAGACTTTCTCTTGGTCAGTGAGAGAAGGGAGCTCTTGGTTTTCCAGCCATGACTTTAAACCTGGGCTGATGGTGTGAGGGCCATTCTCACACTCATAAGAGATATAGGTGGCTATGTTTAATTCTCCACGCTCTCAGAACATATGAGAGATGTTGGTTTGGAGCTGTCTGTGGGAAGAATAAACATGTCTCGGTCCATTCCTGGTTGAAAAGTCGTTTCAAGACTGAGTCTTTATGTAAAGTGGGCGTGAGCTGTAACAGTCCCATCCTATCTCAATGCTGGTACATCTGAATGGCTCAGTGATGTAGCTGAGGGTGTAGCAGTTGGACAGGAGAGCTGGCTGGTGATGGGGGAGGAGGAGGAGGAGGAGGAGGAGGCCCTGATGGTCAGTCTTCCAACAGCGTTCATAATAACATTCATGTCTGCTCTCAGGGGACGTTTGAGTTTCGGGTTTAATTATTGTTTTGATTGATTGATTGATTGACTGGATTTATCCAAACTGTCTCCGTAACGTCCTCCTGTGTTCTCCTCCAGGCCTTACAGCATAGACGAGCTGGCACAGAGTCGGGACTTCTACAACACTCAGAACCGGCTGCTCAAACTCCTCTTCGCTCTCTACAACGTCCTGGCCGCCCACTCGGAGCTCGTGTGTTATTTCATCATCGTGCTGAATAACGTGGTGACTGCCTCGGTCATCTCTCTGGTCCTGCCCATCCTGATCTTCCTGTGGGCCATGCTGGCCGTGCCTCGGCCCTCGAAGAGCTTCTGGATGACCGCCATCATTTACACCGAGGTGGGGCAGACGGAGGCGGCTCTATTGTGCTGCGCTGTAAACAGATGTGTAGATACGGGAGCTTGTTTATCAGCAGCGTCTACAAAGCCAGACCACATGGTTCCCGCACGGAGCTTCCTCCGAGACGCTGTTGATATGTAGCTTGTATGTATATTTGGGGTTTAAAACGAGAAACGTTTTTAATAGACATCTGTGTTTTAACAAGATCTGGGCTCCAGCTTGGATTTCGTATTCGTTGTAAAGGATTGAATTATCGCTTTTGGCGATCTGGCAGCTGCTGCGCTCTCGCTGAGGTCTGCGCTCCGTTTGGAAGCTTGGCTGTGTGTCAAGTTGTCCACTCGTTCAGTGTATATAGTGAAAAACCAACTCAGGAGTGAAGTTCATGGAGCTGAATTGGTCTATATGTCCATGTTATCAGCTCCACTGACCATACAGGAGCTCCACTTACAGACTGTAGTTCATCTGATTCTCTGTATACTTTATTACTCTGTTCTTTAATGATCAGGACCCCCACAGGACCACCACAGAGCAGCTACTATTAGGGAGGTGGGTCATTCTCAGCATTGCAGTGTGTTAAGTGTGTGTTAACACAGCAGTGCTGCTGCTGGAGTGTTTAAACACTGTGTCCACTCACTGTCCACTCTATTAGACACTCCTACTACCTGCTGGTCCACCTTGTAGATGTAAAGTCAGAGACAGTAGCTCATCTGCTGCTGCACAGGTTGTGTTCTCTAGTCCTTCATCAGTGGACACAGGACGCCGCCCACAGGACACTGCAGTGATACTGACTGTGGTGGTGTGTTAGTGTGTGTTGTGCTGGTGTGAGTGGATCAGTCACAGCAGTGCTGCTGGAGTGTTTAAACACCTTGGTGGTCATTCACTAGTCCTTCATCAGTGCTCACAGGATAGTTTTGGTTGGTGGACGATTCTCAGTCCAGCAGCAGCACTTCTGTGTCTGATCCACTCACACCAGCACAACACACACTAACACACCACCACCACATCAGTATCAGTGCAGTACTGAGAATGATCCACCTCCCTAATAGTAGCTGCTCTGTGGTGGTCCTGTGGGGGTCCAATAGATTTAGAGACAGACCTTATGTGTTAGTATGCGTGATATGGTGTCACATCAATGTCAAAACTTAAGGTGAAAGAATTAAAGCTGCTCGTAAGCGCAAATGTGAAACTCATGAGAACAGAAAGAGAAACCGCACGCGTAATTTTCATAAACACGCCCCTTAATATTTTTTTTTTCTTCCTTTAATGCTTTTTTTTCTCTGGCGACATGATTTAGACGGTCCCTTACTGTCTTCAGCGTTGCTTGGGCCTATTTAGATAGAAAGTTCACCACCACTTACTAAATATCGTTTCAGAGATTTAGGAGGCTGTTTGTTTGATTGTTAGTTAGTTTGTTTGTTTGTTTGGGAGCTACAGCAGCAGCCAAACATGAATATCCACCGAATATATGAGCCTAACTGAGCGAGCCGCAGCGGTAACGAGTGAATACTTGCTGATAAGAAGTGATAAGATTATTAAATCTTTACTGTAAGTGAGATAAACCAGAGTTTTATCAGTCTATCTCCTCTGCCGGCTCCTCTGCGTCCACCATGATTGTTGTAGTTTGAGAGGTGTGAGCAGTCAGTCATGAAACCAGATGCCATCAGCCAATAGCGTTCGACCCAGGGCCCGCCCCCAAACTGTCAAAACCACCTCCTCTGAAAACTTGAGTGCAAAAAAAAGCATTAAAGGAGGAAAAAGGAGTGTGTTTATTAAAAATTGTGGGTGCAGTTCCTCTTTCTGTGCTTGTGAGTTTCACATTTACGCTCACGAGTGAAATATTTAGGAACAGCTTTAAATCTTTCACCTCGTGTTTTTGCACTCTCGAGTTTTGATTAGTGTTGCACCAATACCGATACGGTATCGGTATTGGCACCAATACTGGCACTTACACACAGTATCGTATCGGCAATAGAGAGCACTGATACCATGAAGCTTATTGACTAAATGGCTGCACGTGTTTCTGCATTGTGCCAATTTTTATTTTTTATAGCTCTGAAACTTTAATGTGCAGTAACTCAACCAGTAAATGTTGTTCTTTCAATGTTATTATATCGTATTCAGGATAAGACATAAAAAAATACAACATATAAAAAGTGGAACACTATAAATATCAGGATTTATAGCAATATATCGAGCATTTAAATCAGAGTTGGTATCGGTATCGGTATTCTGTATCGGCAGATACCTGAAAAGCTAGTATCGGTATTGGTATCGGTAAGGAAAAAGTGATATCAATACTCTGTATTGACAGATACCTGAAAAGCTGGTATCGGTATTGGTATCGGTAAGGAAAAAGTGATATCAATACTCTGTATCGACAGATACCTGAAAAGCTGGTATCGGTATTGGTATCGGTAAGGAAAAAGTGATATCAATACTCTGTATCGACAGATACCTGAAAAGCTGGTATCGGTATCGGTAAGGAAAAAATGATATCAATACTCTGTATCGGCAGATACCTGAAAAGCTGGTATCGGTATTGGTATCGGTAAGGAAAAAATGATATCAATACTCTGTATTGGCAGATACCTGAAAAGCTGGTATCGGTATTGGTATCGGTAAGATAAAAGTGATATCAATACTCTGTATCGACAGATACCTGAAAAGCTGGTATCGGTATTGGTATCGGTAAGGAAAAAGTGATATCAATACTCTGTATCGACAGATACCTGAAAAGCTGGTATCGGTATCGGTAAGGAAAAAATGATATCAATACTCTGTATCGGCAGATACCTGAAAAGCTGGTATCGGTATTGGTATCGGTAAGGAAAAAATGATATCAGTACTCTGTATTGGCAGATACCTGAAAAGCTGGTATCGGTATTGGTATCGGTAAGGAAAAAATGATATCAGTACTCTGTATTGGCAGATACCTGAAAAGCTGGTATCGGTATTGGTATCGGTAAGGAAAAAGTGATATCAATACTCTGTATCGACAGATACCTGAAAAGCTGGTATCGGTATTGGTATCGGTAAGGAAAAAGTGATATCAATACTCTGTATCGACAGATACCTGAAAAGCTGGTATTGGTATTGGTATCGGTAAGGAAAAAGTGATATCAATACTCTGTATCGACAGATACCTGAAAAGCTGGTATCGGTATCGGTAAGGAAAAAGTGGTATCGGTGCTCTGTATCGGCAGATACCTGAAAAGCTGGTATCGGTATTGGTATCGGTAAGGAAAAAGTGGTATCAGTGCTCTGTATTGGCAGATACCTGAAAAGCTGGTATCGGTATTGGTATCGGTAAGGAAAAAGTGATATCAATACTCTGTATCGACAGATACCTGAAAAGCTGGTATCGGTATTGGTATCGGTAAGGAAAAAGTGATATCAATACTCTGTATCGACAGATACCTGAAAAGCTGGTATCGGTATTGGTATCGGTAAGGAAAAAGTGGTATCAGTGCTCTGTATCGACAGATACCTGAAAAGCTAGTATCGGTATTGGTATCGGTAAGGAAAAAGTGGTATCGGTGCATCCCTAGTTTTTACATTAATGTGGCGCCATAGTTTGAGCTTCTCAGCGTATGGGGCATGTTTTAATAACTCCACGATGATTTTTGTCGCTCATCATGATGAGAATGCTTACTTTCCACATGCACAGCTGAGAGCAGCGGCAGCTTTTTGGCTTTCCAGCTCCGCATGTGAGTTTCCGAAGGCCTAATGTGAGAACGACCCGCTCTGCTCTCTTTAAGGTGATGGTTGTGGTGAAGTACTTGTTCCAGTTTGGCTTCTTCCCCTGGAACTGCGATTACGAGATCAGGCTGAACGAGAACAAGCCCTTCTTCCCTCCGCGCATTCTCGGCCTGGAGAAGACCGATAACTACATCCGCTACGACCTGCTGCAGCTGCTGGCTCTGTTCTTCCACCGCTCGCTGCTCCAGGTATGAGACCCGCCAACCATGACGCCTGGCCACTGCCAAAGCAGGGGAGGTGGAGTTTATCTGATGTGAGGAACCACAAGTCGTGGATTTTAGAGGTTTTTCATGTCATGTGGTTTAACTCAAGCAGAAGTGAAGTAACCCAAAAAACATGGTCAGAAAAGATATCAGGTCACCCTAAAACTGGAGTGCTCGTTCCTCGTAGAGCTTTTGGCCCAAAATAAAAACGCCACAGCTCCAAAGTGAGAAGTGAGTAACAGCAAAGCGGTCCAGGGCTGAGCTGAGCTGAGCTGACGCAACAGGATGAAATTAAACCCTGAAACAGAATTAGAGGCTGAACGTTAATGACTAACTAGATTACTCACAAATACACTGGAGCAGAAGTAAAACATGCTCATGTTCACGTTCACATTAAAGTTTGGACCGTTTTTACATTCGTTCCTCTAAAAATTCGTCATACTGGAAATGCAGGGTCAGTTCTGGATGCCCCTCTCATGGTTTGTTTTTATTCTCCTCAGCGCTACGGCCTGTGGGACCAGGAGGGCCCTCTGGAGGAGAAGGCCGGTGCGTCCTCGGAGAAGGAGAAGGGAAAGAAGGACCGGGAAGAGATGGCTAGTGTCTTTGAGCTGGACGACAAAACTCCAGAGCCGGACCAGGAGGCTCGGACCCTCGCAGAGACGCAGACGGACATACAGGCTGACCCTGAGCAGAGCCAAAGTGCAGATATAACCCCCGACCCGCCCAGTCCACACAAGGAGCAGGACAAGAGGAAGGGCCTGCTGCGTTTCCGCAAGAAGAAACCATCGAACAAAGGTTTGTGTCCCTAACTCTAACCAGGACCCTTTGCATGGCCAGATTAAGACCCCCCTAAGACCACTTGGTGTTTGCTTATGCTCCTTCTTTAGCTTGAGTCACAAAACATTAGGCCAAGCTCACAGTTTTTCTTCCAATTTTTCTTCCAATTTTCTACACAGCCAAGATCCCAAGAGCTTTTCTCAGTTTGATTGGCCAGACATATATCAATATATCATCACATCAATATATCAGCATATCAATATATTAACATATCAATATATCAACATATCAGCATATCAATATATCAGCATATCAATATATCTGCATATCAATATATTAACATATCAACATATCAATTTATTAACACATCAGCAAATCAATATATCAACATATTGGCATATGAGTATATTAACACATGAATATATCACCATATCAGCATATCAAATTATCAACATATCAACATATCAGCATATTAGCGTATCATTATAGCAACATATCAATGTATCAGTGTATAAGATATCAACATATCAGCATATCAATATATCAACATATCAGCATATCAATATATCAACATATCAGCATATCAATATATCAGTATATCAACATATCAATGTATCAATATATTGGCATATCAAATTATCAACATATCAGCATATTAGCGTATCATATCAGTGTATTAGTGTATAAATATATCAACTTATCAGTATATCAACATATCAATGTATCAATATATTGGCATATCAATATATCAGTGTATCAGCATATCGACTTATCAGTATATCAGTATACATGACAATAAAACTCTTGAATCTTGAAAAATCAACATATCAATATATCAACATGTCAAATTATCAATATATAAACATAGCGTATCATTATAGCAACATATCAATGTATCAGTGTATAAATATATCAAATTAGCATATTGGCATATCAATATATCAACATATTAACATATCAATATGTCAACATATCAGCATAACAATATATCAACATATCAACATATAAATATATCAACATATCAGCATATCAATATATCAACATATCAGCATATCAACATATCAATATATCATCATATCAATATATCAACAAATCAACATATCAACATATCAGCATATCAATATATCAGCATATCAATATAATCAATATATCAACAAATCAACATATCAACATATCAGCATATCAATATATCAACATATCAGCATATCAATATATCAATATATCAATATATCAATATATCAACATATCAACATATCAATATATCAGCATATCAGCATATCAATATATCAGCATATCAATATATCAGCATATCAACATATCACCATATCAATATATCACCATATCAATATATCAGCATATCAACATATCACCATATCAATATATCACCATATCAATATATCAACATATCAATATATCAACATATCAACATATCACCATATCAATATATCAGCATATCAATATATCAGCATATCAATATATCAACATATCAACATATCACCATATCAACATATCACCATATCAATATATCACCATATCAATATATCAGCATATCAATATATCAGCATATCAATATATCAACATATCAACATATCACCATATCAACATATCACCATATCAATATATCACCATATCAATATATCAGCATATCAATATATCAACATATCAACATATCACCATATCAACATATCACCATATCAATATATCAACATATCAACATATCACCATATCAATATATCACCATATCAATATATCAACATATCAACATATCACCATATCAATATATCACCATATCAATATATCACCATATCAATATATCAACATATTGCTGATATATTTTACAAGCGTCATGATCACATATAAAACTCAGAAAGCACTTTTGGATAGTAAATAAATTGCTTTATATTGTTTTATATATGTTTTGTAGAAATGGTTACCCCTGGTTACCTTCACCGCCACTGTATAGAAATCAGAGTCTGCAAGTTTCTTTATGATGCAGCAAACAAATCAGATAAAAAGATCAAATTTCATTCCCTTATAAACGCAGATCGTTCTCCATTTGGTTGATTAGGTGTATGACCAGTTGGGGCACATCTGTGTCTGAGAGGCATGTATGCTGTCTGGTGTGGCTGTGAGTGTTTTTCAGTAACAGCGTGATTTTCTGATTTGCTATGTTTAATTTACCCCCCATCATAAAAGCCAAATGCCCCAAGTGCTGGTGCAAGTCCCCCCTGATGGTAGATGTGGATGGGACCCTCTGATAGGCCTTATGAGTTTAAGGGGGTAGCGTGTAGTTTACAAATATTAAGTCGTCTTTCATCTGTTCTAGAGAGCGCAGCGAAAGAGACCAAGAAGAAGAAGAAGAAGGCCAAAACCAAGCGCGGAGAGGAAGCCAGTAAAAAGCTGAAGGCCTTTGGAGAAAAGCTCAAGGGTCTTTTCATCTCTTTGTAAGTGAAAAGTCTCCTGAGCATACTCAGCGTGCGTGTGTGTGTGTGTGTGTGTAGCACTCGACCCAGTTAGACTGCTGCTGCTACAGCACAGCTCTGATACATGATGTGGAAAATACAGTACGCGTCTCTGACTGTGACTCTCCTTCTTCCTCTCAGCGTGAGGAACGTCTATCGGCCGCCCTACAGGTTCTTCTACAACATCCTGCATGCGGAGTACCGCGCTGCCACCGACGTGTACGCTCTGATGTTCCTCACCGATGTGGTGGATTTCATCATCATCGTGTTCGGCTTCTGGGCTTTTGGAGTGAGTACTGAGAGCCTGCAGTGTTTATTCACCGACAGCAGCAGCGGTTAATCTGCGGTGGTCTGCCGCGAAGGTTCCTGTCCTTAATCACATAAATCCAGTTTGAAGAACCCCTTAAACCATCATCATCAGGTCCAGACTTCAGTGTCTGGCTTATGCTGTGTAGAAGTTACAGGATAATAAGCCTTAAAGGGCCCACATCCTACTGTTTATCTCATGTAGGCCTACTTATGACGTGTACCAGAAACAAAATTATCATAATTAATTGTCATAATTAACACAGTAGTGTAGCGGTTAGCACCCGATGATGCTGGGATTGGCTCCACCGGGTGTCACTAATTGGTATTGAGCAAAAAAGAAGAGACAAAATAAATAAATAAACAAGTAACGAATGGAGGGATCAGCTCTGAGTGAATTGCAAAAACGGAGACCAGATATTGTTGTAATAATTAATGTTATCTTTTATGGTAAATGTACTAAACTATACTATACTATACTATATAGAGATGGAAGGATTGATCGGCTATGTATCGGTATCAGCTGATTTTTATTCAAAATATGTGATTGGACGATATTTCTCCAATTTAGCCAATCCCGAGAGCTGATCGATGGCGTTAAACAAATAAGCTTAATTTCTGTATTTCCAGCTAGCGTTTCATCCAGGAAGAGAAGCCCTCCAGCCAGCTCCCTGCAATTCCTATCTGAACCACTAGGTGGAAATATATACCGTTTCATTTTCCACAGACTGACTAAAGCAGCGGCCTCACTGATAGAAAACACGTCGTCCGTCTGGCAGTGTTTACCGTATGTGACGCAGACTCATCCAGGACGTTTTTAAAATTAGTAAAATCAGTGTGTCTCGTTGAGGAACCAAGACAAAGATGCAAGATGCAAGAAACCTTGGGGTGACTCTGGACGACCAGTTATCGTTCTCAGCCCACATTACAAACCTGACTCGGTCATGCAGGTACATTCTCCACAACATCAGACGCATCCGACCCTTCCTCTCTCAGGAGGCCTCCCAGGTGCTCGTCCAGTCTCTTGTCATTTCAAGGCTCGACTACTGCAACTCGCTCCTGGCTGGTCTTCCTCTGCAGACCATCAGGACCATCAACTGATCCAGACTGCAGCAGCACGGCTCGTCTTCAATCTTCCCAAGTTCACTCATGTCACACCACTGCTGCTCCCTTCACTGGCTTCCTGTAGCTGCTCGCGTTCAGTTTAAAGTTCTGATGCCTACAAAGCCAAGAATGGACCAGCTCCTCCTGATCTTATAGCAATGGTCAAAAGTCGAACCGCACCTCGAGCCCTTCGCGCTTCAAGTACGGCTCGGCTTGACCCGCCATCACTTAAGATTCATGGAAGACACGCAACAAAACGCTTCTCTGTTCTGGAGCCCAGATGGTGGAACGAACTTCCACTGGCTGTCCGAACAGCAAACTCTCTCGCGGTCTTCAAACACAGACTGAAGACGACCGTCTCTTTGTGAAGCACTTATAAACACTAATCTACTAAAGTACTGGTATAAACTGTAATTGCACTTGATCTTCTAGGAGCACTGGCTAAGTATTGCACTTGTACTGTATATAGTCTTGTATTTGTTCTCTTCTCTGTAGGTGTTCCAGTCTTGCTAGGTATTGCGTTGTCTTTTTTCTAGGTATCAGCACTGGCCCTGTGTTTATGGCAGTGATTGAGTATAAGAGTAGTTTGGACTTGTTGAATCCTGTTGTACTAGATAGAGATTCATACTCTAACCAACACTAAGCACTTTTTGTAAGTCGCTCTGGATAAGAGCGTCTGCTAAATGCCGTAAATGTAAATGTAAGACAAAGATATTTAACTACTAATCTGATACAGCACAGCTGAATACAGTGAGTATCAGCAAACAGCAGAGCTAACACACACAGCTAACACAAAACAAACAACCCAGAACACCATACAGACCAGATCTGACCAGTACTAACAGAACAGCAGCAACAATTCAATATTCTACATTTAATGATTACAGATTTAGTTTAAAATAACAGTTTGAGTTTAATGACTGCAGTTTTTACTGTATTTATTTAATTAACTTTTTTAGTTTTAAATTAAGGGTCTAAATGTAGTGATTGTAGTATTGGTGATATTTGTTTGATTTACTTTGTTTATTTACTGTTAATTTTGTTTAAAATATTATACTGTTTCATATGCGCTCGTTAAAAATGGTAATAAACCAGTTTAGATCATGTTTCATGACTTGCTTGCGCTAATAACTACATGTAGCCCTGCCGTGGTATATAGCCCCGCCCTCGATCGGTATTGGCCTCAAAAACGCTGATCAGTGCATCTCTAATACTATACTATACTATATCCTAACTAAATAATGAGCAAGTAGAGTTATCTTCACCGCGATTGCCAATCTTTATGACCAGGCTGTTTGCTGCTCCACTAGGCAGGACAAGCAGTGGCCCAACTAACGAGGGCTGAAATCTTCACACGGTTCCCACAACGTCCACCTTCACAAAGCTGAAGTTTAGGAGGCTTCTTATTAGATTTTTTTGTTTAAGTGGCTACAGAATGTAATCATTTAAGACTTCAGCCTCGTTCCTTCAGCATCTGAGAGCACAGACACGTCAGACAGTGCTGGGAGCACACAGATTCTCAAATGTTCTTCAGATCCAGCTGTTCAGAATGTCAGCAGCTATGCGCCGTGATCTGACCAGCTTTAGGTCCAGGCTGCTTGTGTTTTCAGGGTTTTTTGCTGGCTGGTGTGCTTCAATTAGCAAGCAGTGACTGAACAGCCATGTTCCTAAAGTAAACGATGTTCCTCCCCTCCAGAAACACTCGGCGGCGGCCGACATCGCCTCCACTCTGTCAGAGGATCAGGTGCCTGAGGCCTTCCTGGTCATGCTCCTCATCCAGTTCAGCACCATGGTCATCGACCGAGCCCTGTACCTGCGCAAGGCCATACTGGGCAAACTCATCTTTCAGCTCATTCTTGTGTTCGGCATCCACCTGTGGATGTTCTTCATCCTGCCTGCCGTCACAGAGAGGTGAGTAGCATGCCGACGTTGTGCTTCAGCCATAACATTGAAGCCACACCTGCTTGTATCTACACACACACTGTCCATGTTATCAGCTCTACTGACCATACAGGAGCTACACTTCTACAGGTTCTTCAACAGGACCACCACAGAGCAGGTACTATTAGGGAGGTGGGTCATTCTCAGCACTGCAGTGACACTGAAGGTGTGGTGCTGCTGGAGCTGCTCTGTGGTGGTCCTGTGGGGGTCCTGGCCATTGAAGAACAGAGTAATAAAGTATACAGAGAATCAGATGAACTACGGTCTATAAGTGTAGCTCCTATATGGTCAGTGGAGCTGATAACATGGACAGTGTGTGTAGATACAAGCAGGTGTGGCTTTATTGTTATGACTGGTCGTGTATACATTACTATACTATTTTAAAGTATTAGAATAGCGTGAATTAGGGGTGTGTCATATCGTATCGTACACAATATTATCGCCAATATTTTTTAATATCGTGAACGATATTATACCCTGAAATATCGTGCCATATCACCCATCCCTAATTATCACCCATCCCTAGTTTTTAGCAAAAGAAAAATTCACACTTTTCTTATTTCCCCAACATATATCTACTAGAGACAGATTTTATCTGTCCAGTATCGTTCACTTTACTTCAGTCCTGGATATATGGAGATATTTGGAGTGCATTATTTAGTATCGTGACATTCTGGATCATTGACTTCGGTTACAATCTGATGAAAATTCTTGTATTTTTTAATATCTCAGTTAGGGGAGTGCCATATCATATCATATGCAATAATAAAATTTTATTTTAGTTTTTTTGCAGTAGTGTATTCTTGAAATATATTTTTAATTCAATGTTTTGTCATATCGCTAAGAGTATCGTTATCTCAAAAACACCATGAAATATCGTGATATTATTGTAGGGCCATATCGCCCACCCCTAGCGAGTGTTGTTGCCGAGCATTGCGGGACACCGTGCCGCCTACACTCAGAGTTTTACAGTTCATGATTAATTAGTGTAAATTAGCCCAGACTGAATGTGCTTATCATTCTCTCTCATGTTTCTTCGGCGCTTATTCAATTTTAATGTCTGAAGATGAAACTTCGGGGGAAGCGCTCTGCAGCCGAGCTGGAAATGAGCCAGAGTCGGTCTTCACTAAACTCAAACAAGAAAAAGTCAAATCTACTTTAGATTTATTTTCAAAGCTGACAGCCTCCCCCACTCTGTCCTCGCAGGATGTTCAATCAGAACTTCGTGGCTCAGCTCTGGTACTTCGTCAAATGCATCTACTTCACTCTGTCGGCCTATCAGATCCGCTGCGGCTACCCGACGCGCATCCTCGGAAACTTCCTCACCAAGAAGTACAACCACCTCAACCTCTTCCTCTTCCAAGGGTGAGACTTTTCAGAGCCTCGGGTCTTTATTTTATTTATTTATTTATTTATTTCATACTTCAAATGAATAGGTGGCAACATATTACTGTAAAGCTGTGGCATCCAATACGAGATACAGTACCAAAAACTGAGCGCTGATTGGATAGCGTTACTGCTTCTGAGTGCTAATTGGTTGCCATTATCGCTTCTGAGTGCTGATTCGTTAGCATTTCTGTTGCTGGGTGCTGACTTGTTGGCATTCATGTTGTTGAGCACAGACTGGTTAGCGTTACTGCTGCTGGCTGTTGGTTGGCATTACTGTTGCTGGGTGCTGATTAGTTAGCATTACTGATATTAGCTGCTGATTGGTTGACAATACCCCTACTGAGGGCTTATTGGTTAGCATTACTGCAACTAAGCACTGAATTTGTTGGCATTGTTGCTACTGAGTACTGACTGGTTGGCATTGCTGCTACTGAGTGTGGATTGGTTGGCATTACTACTACTGAGTGCTGATTGGTTAGCATTACTGTTACCAAGTGCTAATTGGTTATCATTACAGCTACTGAGGGCTGATTTGGTTAGCATTACTGTTACTGAGGGCTAATTTGGTTAGCATTACTGCTACTGAGGGCTGATTTGGTTATCATTACTGTTACTGAGGGCTGATTTGGTTAGCATTACAGTTACTGAGGGCTGATTTGGTTAGCATTACAGCTACTGAGGGCTGATTTGGTTAGCATTACTGCTACTGAGGGCTGATTTGGTTAGCATTACTGCTACTGAGGGCTGATTTGGTTATCATTACAGCTACTGAGGGCTGATTTGGTTGGCATTACAGCTACTGAGGGCTGATTTGGTTAGCATTACTGCTACTGAGGGCTGATTTGGTTAGCATTACAGCTACTGAGGGCTGATTTGGTTAGCATTACTGCTACTGAGGGCTGATTTGGTTATCATTACAGCTACTGAGGGCTGATTTGGTTAGCATTACAGCTACTGAGGGCTGATTTGGTTAGCATTACTGCTACTGAGGGCTGATTTGGTTAGCATTACTGCTACTGAGGGCTGATTTGGTTATCATTACAGCTACTGAGGGCTGATTTGGTTGGCATTACAGCTACTGAGGGCTGATTTGGTTAGCATTACTGCTACTGAGGGCTGATTTGGTTAGCATTACAGCTACTGAGGGCTGATTTGGTTAGCATTACTGCTACTGAGGGCTGATTTGGTTATCATTACAGCTACTGAGGGCTGATTTGGTTAGCATTACTGCTACTGAGGGCTGATTTGGTTATCATTACAGCTACTGAGGGCTGATTTGGTTAGCATTACTGCTACTGAGGGCTGATTTGGTTAGCATTACAGCTACTGAGGGCTGATTTGGTTAGCATTACTGCTACTGAGGGCTGATTTGGTTAGCATTACTGCTACTGAGGGCTAATTTGGTTAGCATTACAGCTACTGAGGGCTGATTTGGTTAGCATTGCTGTTACTGAGGGCTGATTTGGTTAACATTACTGCTACTGAGGGCTGATTTGGTTAGCATTACTGCTACTGAGGGCTGATTTGGTTAGCATTACTGCTACTGAGGGCTGATTTGGTTAGCATTACTGCTACTGAGGGCTAATTTGGTTAGCATTACAGCTACTGAGGGCTGATTTGGTTAGCATTACTGTTACTGAGGGCTGATTTGGTTAACATTACTGCTACTGAGGGCTGATTTGGTTGGCATTACTGTTACTGAGGGCTGATTTGGTTAGCATTACTGTTACTGAGGGCTGATTTGGTTAGCATTACAGCTACTGAGGGCTGATTTGGTTGGCATTACTGTTACTGAGGGCTGATTTGGTTAGCATTACAGTTACTGAGGGCTGATTTGGTTAGCATTACTGCTACTGAGGGCTGATTTGGTTATCATTACTGCTACTGAGGGCTGATTTGGTTAGCATTACAGCTACTGAGGGCTGATTTGGTTAGCATTACTGCTACTGAGGGCTGATTTGGTTAGCATTACTGCTACTGAGGGCTGATTTGGTTAGCATTACTGCTACTGAGGGCTGATTTGGTTATCATTACTGCTACTGAGGGCTGATTGGGTTAGCATTACAGCTACTGAGGGCTGATTTGGTTGGCATTACTGTTACTGAGGGCTGATTTGGTTGGCATTACTGTTACTGAGGGCTGATTTGGTTGGCATTACTGTTACTGAGGGCTGATTTGGTTAGCATTACTGTTACTGAGGGCTGATTTGGTTAGCATTACAGCTACTGAGGGCTGATTTGGTTGGCATTACTGTTACTGAGGGCTGATTTGGTTAGCATTACAGCTACTGAGGGCTGATTTGGTTAGCATTACTGCTACTGAGGGCTGATTTGGTTATCATTTCAGCTACTGAGGGCTGATTTGGTTATCATTACTGCTACTGAGGGCTGATTTGGTTAGCATTACTGCTACTGAGGGCTGATTTGGTTATCATTACAGCTACTGAGGGCTGATTTGGTTAGCATTACAGCTACTGAGGGCTACTTGTTTGGCATTTCAGCTACTGAGGGTTCATTGATTAGCTTTACTACGACTGAGAGCATTACGTTGCATTACATTTGTATTAAAGCTCTGTGGGAAACTATTCATTTCAGACTCTCATGCATTATTGGGAGTGAGTTCTCAGGCCAAACTAAAATGTATGTGCATAATGATCACAAACATGACAAATGTGATTTTAAAATCAGGTTTTATTTACTGTTTTCAAGTTCCGCACATGCTTTTCTTAGGCTTTAGTGCACAGTCAATAGGAGCCAGCCCACAATACTACTGACGTCCGAGTGGTGCACTCAGGTTCTCATCTCTGATGCACAATAATGGATCCTAATTGAAGCAATAATACGGCTATAATGGAGCCTTTCTTATAACTTGTCATCTGTCAAAGAGCTTCATCCAGATGGTGCCCTGGAGGTTAACGCCAGGACTCCACTGACCGTGTGTTTGCTCTCAGGTTCCGCTTGGTGCCGTTTTTGGTGGAGCTTCGGGCTGTCATGGACTGGGTCTGGACTGACACCACTCTCTCCCTCTCCAACTGGATGTGCGTGGAGGACATTTACGCCAACATATTTATTATAAAGTGCAGCCGAGAGACAGAAAAGGTAAAGAGAAGCATAAAGCATCTGTCTAAGCTTTCATTACAGCCCAGAGCTCATGTACTGAACCCAACACCTAAATCTGTTAAGCATCATTTCTTACAGCACTCCCTTTATCAGCCATGTTTGTCCTAGCTCACAGACTCTTATTATTTTTAGCTTCAAGCTCTTGTGAGTGAGTCAGTCAAGCCATGTTTATTTCAGAGTTATGGGAGTAAGTTAACAAGCTGAGAGAGATAGGGCAATTCTCCAAACCCAACTTTTATTCCCATTCTGGTATCCCCTACCACGGCGCGGCTCATTTTCATGTTTTCCCTGCTGGGTAACACACCTGACTCAACTTGCCAATTATCCAGCACTTTATGAGTGTAAAACAGGAGTTACGGAGCAGTGAAAACGCTAAGCGTTGCCAAACGAGTGTACAAAGACTTCCAGGAAACAACTTTGGATGAAAATAAATAAATTGCAACAATGTTTTTCTCATTTTGTTGCTGTCCTAAAACTCTGCACCCAGAAATATCCGCAACCCAAAGGCCAGAAAAAGAAGAAGATTGTGAAGTACGGAATGGGAGGGCTCATCGTCTTTTTCCTTATCTGCATCATCTGGTTCCCGCTGCTCTTCATCTCACTGGTCAGATCAGTTGTGGGTGTGGTCAACCATCCTGTGGATGTAACGGTCACATTCAAGCTGGGAGGTTACGAGGTACGTCATGCAGCCTAATCATAATCAGAGATCACTTTCTATCAGACCCTACAGTTTTCCAACAACACACTATTGTTCTCTCACAAACACCAACATTTATCATAAAGCTCCATCATTCTCCTCCAAAAGATAGTGTTCTTCAGCAAACACCTACATTCACATCTCTGGCAAAAACCAGAATTCTCCAACAAAGACCAACGGTGTCCAGTCGTGCCGGTGTGGCTGCAGGTTCTCACTCCAAGCAGGCTGGAGCACACCTGATTCAAACTGCTGATCAGATTTTCTGCTTGTTGGAATGAAAACCTACAGCCACACTGGCTCATCCTGGCTGTTGTTCTCCAACAAACACCTCAATTTCCCATAGAACACCATCATTCTACAGGAGCAAACATCATAAACACCAATTTTATTTTTAAACGCCAACTTTCCCCATCAAAATCCAACATTCCCCGGCAAAAGTTCTTCATCAGACACCATTATTTGCCATCAAAGACCAACCTTCTCCATCTGACACCAACATTCTCCATCTCACACCAACATTCTCCATCTCACACCAACATTCTCCATCATACACCAACATTCCCTGTCAGACGTTTCCCATCAACCACCAACATTCCCCATCAGACGTTCATTATCAGACACCAACATTACTCATCCCACACCAACATTCCCCGTCAGACGTTCATCAGACACCAATGTTTCCCATCAAAGACCAACCTTCTCCACCTGACACCAACATTCTCCATCAAACAGCAACATCCCCCATCAGACATTCTCCATCAGACGTTCATCAGACACAGACGTTTCCATTCAAACACCAACATTCTCCATCTGACACCAACATTCCCCATCAGACGTTTTCCATCAAACACTAATATCCCCCATCAGGTGTTCTTCATCAGACACAAACGTTACCAATCAAACACCAACTTTATTCATCAGACACCAACATTCCCCGTCAGATGTTTCCCATCAACCACCAACATTCCCCATCAGGCGTTCTTCATCAGACACAAACGTCACCAATCAAACACCAACTTTATTTATCAGACACCAACATTCCCTGTCAGATGTTTCCCATCAACCACCAACATTCCCCATCAGGCGTTCTTCATCAGACACAAACGTTACCAATCAAACACCAACTTTATTCATCAGACACCAACATTCCCCGTCAGATGTTTCCCATCAACCACCAACATTCCCCATCGGGCCCAGACATTCATTATCAGACACCAACATTACCCATCCCACACCAACATTCATCAACAGACGTTCTTTGTCAACAACCAGTGTTTCCCATCAAACACCAACCTTCTACATCACACACCAACATTCCCTATCAGACACCAGCGTTACCCATCACACACCAAGCTTCTCCATCACACACCAACATTCCCTATCAGACACCAGCGTTACCCATCACACACCAAGCTTCTCCATCACACACCAACATTCCCCGACAGACACTTTTATTTTCATACAAAACAACACAACTGAACATCAAAAGCTAAAGCTGTTTTTGCTCATAGTGCTCCAGCTAGAGAATTTTATTATTTAGTAGTTTCCTCGCCTGTTATTCCAAATCTCAAATATATACAAAATTCTATTAATTCACCGAATTAATCTTTAAAAACATTCCCACATGCTCTAGTAAACACCGTCATTCTAATGTTGGAAACTGTCTCTCTCTCTCTCTCTCTCTCTCTCTCTCTCTCTCTCTCTCCCTCCCTCCCTCCCTCCCTCCCTCCCTCCCTCTCTCCCTCCCTCCCTCCCTCCCTCTCTCCCTCCCTCTCTCTCTCCCTCCCTCTCTCCCTCTCTCTCTCTCTCTCTCTCTCTCTCTCTCTCTCTCTCTCTCTCTCTCTCTCTCTCTCTCCAGCCTCTGTTCACGATGAGCGTCCAGCAGCAGTCCATACAGCCGTTCACCGAAAACGACTACGACATCCTTACCAAGCAGTTTGCACATAACGCTGTGAGTGTTACTCTTCTCTTCTCTCATCACACAGGAGGTCCAATCAGTGATAACACAGCAGTGCGTCTCTAGTCTCTTTATTTCCACACAGTTAATTGAATTAAATTGAATATACTGTATTGATCACATACCTAATCTTGGAAGATAGACAAGATAATAACAGGAAATTACCTGAAGGTGTGATATTCTATTAAGACTGCATGACTTTTAGTACCAGAAAGTTGATTCAGTAGTTTTTTTATGTGAATGTGTTCATGTTCAGGTGGCAATGCAGTTCATTACACTGTACAGTTATGAGGACATCATAACGGCCAACATCGAGGGCAGCTCGGGGTCAGTGTGGAGGATCAGCCCACCCAGCAGGCAGGAAGTCATTAAGGAGCTGCTGGGCAGCCCGTCAGACATGACCCTGCGACTGGCCTGGAACTTCCAGAGGTCAGCCTGAGAGACCGACTTTCATGTTTTTTCATTTTTATTCGTAAACAGATAGTATCCAAATATCACGACTGACTCAGCATTTTATTAGCTACACTTTAGGGGTGTAAGAAAATATTAAATATGGGGATATTATGTTTAGTGATACTGTATCGATTCTCAAAAACACAGTATTACACAGATTCCTGGCAGACAGTGAATCATTGTGTGTTGTGTTTAAACCTCTGACCACTAGATGGCAGTGTTGTAATCCATTTTCAGCTCCACTCCAACAATAACAAGCAGCACAAGGACGCAATGCTATTGTAATCATTGTCAAACCTGTTCATACAGTGGTGTGTTTTAATAGTAGGATTTGAAAAATCACAGTATATCATGATATATTGAATCGTGACCGCTGTATCATGATATGTATTGTATTGTGATACAGCCCTATTACACTTGCCTTGTATCTACACTCATTGTCCACTTTATCAGCTCCACTGACCGTATATATATATATATATATATATATATATATATATATATATATATATATATATATATATATATATATAAATACACATTTACAGCCTGTAGTCCATCTGTTTCTTTGCATGACTTGTTAGTCACATTTACAATGTTCTTCCATTGTGAGGACCCCCACAGGACCACCACAGAATAGATATTCCTTGGATGGTGGTGTTGGTGTAAGTGGATTAGACACAGCAGTGCTGCTGGAGTGTTTAAACAATGTGTTATTAGACACTCTATTAGACACTCCTACCTTGCTGGTCCACCTTGTAGATGTAAAGTCAGAGATAGGACTCACAGGACACCTGTTGTCTGAGTGGTTTTGGTTGGTGGACGATTCTCAATCCAGCAGCACTGCTGTGTCTGATCCACTCACACCAGCACAACACACACTAACCCACTACCATCGCACCAGTGTAACTGCAGTGCTAAGAATGATCCACTCCCCTAATAGTAGCTTCTTTGTGGTGGTCTTCTGGGGGCCCTGATCATTAAAGAACAGAGTAATAAAGTATACAGAGAATCAGATGAACTACAGTCTGTAAGTTGAGCTCCTATATGGTCAGTAATATTTTTACAGATGTTATATTTGAGCATCATATTCAGTAAAAAAGTCCATATCTTCAACTAAGAACCCTGTCGTTATGGTAATGTGTTTGTGTTACAGGGACCTGGGTAAAGGTGGGACAGTGGAGAACACCTTTGACAAGCACTCCATCAACCTGGAGCCTGGAAACCCAGTGAGAGCAGAACTGGCCTCACTGCTGGTGGGGAACCACACAGAGCCGGTGTAAGTTCTGAAGTTCTAAGGTGTCTCCTATCGTTTAGACCTTGTGTGTTACTGTGTACAGTGTGATAGTCCAGTCTGTGGTCCTCTCTCCCTCAGCCGAGTGCCCCACATGTTCCCCAACTACATCAGAGCGCCGAACGGAGCCGAGGCCAAGCCGGTCAGCCAGCTGTACAAGGGTGAGTTTTAATTTAAATCAAAAAATGATTAGCTGCATAAAAACCCAACCTGTGTTAAAAAAAAAAAAACATAAAAAATGCACTTACTTCAAGCTAAAGTATCTGCTAGTATGGTGAGAGAATTTATCAAGATATCTTAATATTTAATATAAAGATTGCTGCTTAAAAATGCAATACAGAACATACAAAACGCAATGAAAACAAGAAACTGTGGTTTGTTAATCAAAGCTTTAGTCACCTGATAAAAGTACAAAGACATGACTTTCAGTGTTTTTACTGACCAGCTTATG
>CM038728.1:29704574-29732074 GCA_021613375.1 Megaleporinus macrocephalus | reverse complement strand
AGCCTAAAACTGACCCTCACGTCATTGATAGCCAACTTTCTCCAGATATATATATTTTTTTTTATCTTAGCATCTGTAGAGTATCTATTGTTGGCTCGCCAAATACTGCGTGACCTCAGTTTCCAATACGTAGTTAAATCCATGATGGCTGGAATACTTACTGTATGGACAGTGCAAAGTCCTTTTGTAACTTCATACCTTTTCAAAAGCCCTGGAACTTTCTATTTATTCATGTTTTCGAAAATCAAATGTGATGTGAAACGATTTCTTGGTGACAATTGACATTTTGCAAACTTACAGTATATATTAAAATAAATGTTGCACATCGGATTCCTGTTATGTTTCATACAATACAGTAGGCCTTTATTGAGACCATGCCAATCGAACAGTAAGCTGTGCAGTATCCAGCTGAAAGAAATTTATTCAATTAAAAAATACAAATACTTAAAATCTAATAAAATTAAGCTGGTTTATAATCAATTAACTGGTTTAAGCAGCATCCCGTAGAGGAACAAAGCAGATCCCAGCTGTGCAACACAAGATCCAAACAGTCCATGGTGTGCCACTGAAACGTGACCCACCTTTGGCTAGACTTCTGAACGGGCCAGCTATTGTTCATCATCTTCCTCCTCATCCCCAAGAAGGAACTCGCTGATCTCCTGCTTCATCTGGACCCTGTGAGGCAACAGAGAGATCAATCTTCAGCCGTGCAATTAGGAGAGAGCAATTAACCGCATCAGCCTGAAGGTGGTGGTTTATTTATTTATTTTTTTTAATTAATGACTTGTTTTTTTGGGCCAAACTACAATTTCCAGGGTTTTTGGACCAAAAAAATCCCATATATTGATTTTAATTGTTTGTATTCTGTTCCCATGTAAATAAGTACCACAGCTGCATTTGTTCATTCAGTATATTAAAACAAATCATTCTGAATCGAATGGAAAAATCACTTTGGCAATGTATCACTCACCTTCTCTGGCGTCTTTCAGCCTCAGACGTTATGTACTGTGGAAGGGAGTCCACCGCCGCCTGCAAGGTGAACCCAAATTAGCTGACTGCGTCAGTATTTGCCAGTCCTGGTCCTTCAGTACCAGTACCTGCACAGTTCTGCATGGTCCCCGCTCCAACACACCTGCCTCAGTGCATCAGCTTCATGAGTAGGTGTGTTAGAGCAGCAGAAACTGTGAAGGGTGCAGTGCAGGAGTGCTCAAGAACCAGAAGTGGGGGAAACGCTGGTCTGTGTTATTAAAAATACAGCAGCTCTCAGTGTATAACGGCCTGTTAGGCCAGAGAAACAGGCAGCCGGTGCTACACGAGGCTTTATGTTGAAAGTATGCTGTATTTATACTCACCATGTCTTTAAGAGTAAGCCTGCAACTGTAACACAAGAGAGTTTTCAGGTCTGCAGATGTTGATGCCCTAAAAACAAAAAAAAAAATAAATAGCAGAAGCAGTGAAGTGATGACCAGGGACGTCCCCCATTCGGGTTTCTCCCCAAATCATTTAATACAGAGTGTGAACTGTTGGTCTTTTTTCATTTTCCATTTAAAACACACAGCCGAGTCACATTATTATGACCTATGGGTCTGAATCCATCCTTGCGGATCACATACACCATATCACTGGGGCGGATGAGATCTTCCAGCACCACACACAACTACAAATGTCCCACACTGGTTGGAAGAGCTGACAAAGACTCCCAAGTACCACCCTGGACCCCTAATTCCCCAGACTCGAACCTAGTTGAGCATCTGTGGGACCACCTGAATGGTGATGTTGGCTCTGTGGATCCTCCTCCATGCTCCCTTCAGCAGCTGTGGGATGCACTGCAGTCAGCATGGCTCCTCAGCACCTGTGACCACCTACCAGGACCTTATTGAGTCTCCCAGTCCACCTAGCTGCTGCTCATGCTGAACACGGCAATTACACTGGATATTAGCTGGTCATAATAATGTGACTCCACTGTGTATTTTATAATCACCAGATCGCAATTACTTCACTTATCACTCTTGTTTGATTTGGGCAACGAGCAGAAAGTTAAGTGGGTGGAAGTGAAATGAAAATGAAATGAAAAATGAAATAAAGCAGTACAATGTAGAACTAAGATGATGCAGACCTGTCTAGAGGGCAGTGCTGAGTAATGTTAGTGTATTAACTGTGCAGCTACAATAGTGTTCAATCACTTTTAGTTATACAGGGTATACGCTTTTGTTTCAGAAACGAAAGGGATAATGAGGTATCTGAATACCCCAGCAAGTAATGGATGAGTGGGCCTATCTAGAAAACCACCATATTGGATCAAGGACAAGCTTTTCCACTGTGAAGGTGGTCATGTAGCATATCAAAGTAGACCAGAATTGTCTCACTACTCGATTGCCGCAATTAGATTTGGAATATGTCTACACTACAATATACTACAATCAGTACTCCAACTTGCACTACCAGTGCTGCTTCATTCTGTTAGAAATGCTGTTCTTTCTATACGTTTAACCTCTTAACCGTACCCCCCTTTTTACCAATTTCCGCCTGAAAATACATACCCAAATCTTGAAGCTTTTCACTGAAACACTGCATAAATTAGTGTGATTTTCAAGATGTAATGTTCCTGAAAAGCCTTCAAATTTGTACTAGAAGCACTAAAAGGCATTGAAATTAATCTGCAATGCTCCAAATATGCTGAAAACAACAAAAAAAACAGGTGCTTTTCTAATTTTTATTTTAAAATTTAAATTTGAGTGCCTACCAAAAATAGAGTTTGTGTCCCCAGATTTTTTCCTTTAGAAAAGTGTTTCTGCTTGTGTCTACAGTCACCAGAAAAAAATTGGAGTTGATTTCTTTTACTGATTTGAAGTTATTCAAGCTGGAGTAGAGAGTGAAACAGGGGGTCCCCCCCACTGGTCTATTGGGGTGTCCAAGGTCCCCCAACCTCCCCAAAATGAAAACAGCTGATTTTATATGATGTATATATGTGTATATGTTATATTCTTATAACTCCCACATCTAAAAATGTGTTTATTCACTTTCATTGACAAAATAATGTCATGTATGATTTTTAGGCCATTTTTACCATATTTTACATGTTTATTATAAGTCCATAACTAAATTATCTTCTTGGAAAAAACTCAGTCAGTTTATATCCTCAGACTGTACTTTTATTTTGGTATCGTTTGGAGCTGTTTATCTGGTGTAAAACTCCCTCTGCTGCCCGATTTCAGTAGATCGCCGCCGTTACTCTTCCTTTTGAGCTTTACTAATCAATCTTAAACATCATAAAATCTCGTTTTCTTTGGTTTGGGACTTTGTTTAGGGTTCATAGTTAATGTTTTGATCGTTGTTTTGTGTCTGTGTATCTCCTGCGTGGCGGGTTTCCTCTCTGAGCTCTGCGCACTGAATGCACGCTGAGTCTCAAAAACCCACCCGTTTTCCTGACCCACCCACCTTCTCGGTTACGCGTCCAGATATCTCCGCACCTGATTGGTCCACAGACTTGGTTGACAGGTTTTGGAAAGAGGAAAGGCGGGACAAATGCGGATTTCGAAATGTAAGGTATTTTAATCAATTTTTTAATTCGAAGGCTTTTATTCTGACCTGTCGGATCTCCGGAGTACTCCTTCCACAAAATGGCGGATTATTAACGATCGGATTGAAGGAAAAACACAAGTTTGGTCTCGTTTTGAAGCTGACACTCTGAGGTATGTCGCGGTTTTATTGCGGTTTTGGTGGTGTGTCCCTGTGGCGGCTGGGAGCCTTTACGCGTCGGAGAAACGCAGAAGTAGTGGCGGCGCTAGGGGGCGTGTTACTGTTCGGAAAAGCTATTCTTTATTTTTTATTTAAATACTGCTACATTCCAGAGTATAATAGCTTACACCATCGTAATCCTGAGGGTCTCCCCGTTCGTTTGACGTGTAATATGTCCAGATTGGCCAAAAGATGGCTTTACGAAAAATAAAAATGTTCGTAGTGTACATAATATTTTGTCACGAACGCTAGTTTTTGACCAAAATATTTATTTTCTGAATGACAATAAAGAAAAAATGGCAAAACGACCGAAAAGTAGAGATTCTAAGCTTTCAAATGGTACCTTGATTGTCTTTGGTGGTACTGTAGATCTTCAGATATATCCTTAAATATATTTATTTTTGATTCCTTAAGTCGTTAAATCAATGTTACTAGATGCCTCCCGGTACATCCCAGTGAATAAAGGAACGCTGGTGTTTCCAACTCACCTGGATGTAGAGCAGCATCCTCCAGCCCCACAGCCGCTCTCCTGACAGCAGGCCTGCCCTGGGGACCCAGCGGCGTTGGAGGAGGGTGGGTCACTTTGGGCCTTTGCCACAGACAGACGCTCAGACAGCAGCGTGGCTTGGAAAGCAGAGGCCTCATCTAGAAAAACACAGCATTAGTATCTGGAACACAGCAGCACTTCAAGAACATCATCTGTTCCAGACACACCTGAGGCCCCTTTAGCCCCCTTTAGCGTCACTACATGCCTGCTTTGGTGTCGAGGGCGCAGAGACAGAGAAGACACTTGGCGGCAGGTTCGGTGCCCGAGTTCTGAGGAGGACAGGACGTGTGGAGCTTCTCGCTTGTTCTAGTGAGAAAGTGGTGAGAAACAAAGCAGTTCTAGTTGAGTATAAGTGACACTTCACAAGCAGACATATGAGAAATCACCCTGTGCTTAACATGACGGTGCCATGTTAGTGTGGGTTGTGCTGGTGTGAGTGGATCAGACACAGCAGTGCTGCTGCTGGAGTGTTTAAACACCTCCTCAGTGTCACTGCTGGACTGGGAATAGTCCACCAACCAAAACTATCCAGACAGCAGTGTCCTGTGGGCGGCGTCCTGTGTCCACTGATGAAGGACTAGAGAACATAAACTGTGCAGCAGCAGATGAGCTACTGTCTCTGACTTTACATCTATAAGGTGGACCAGCAAGTAGTAGGAGTGTCTAATAGAGTGGACAGTGAGTGGACACAGTGTTTAAACACTCCAGCAGCACTGCTGTGTCTGATCCACTCATACCAGAACAACACACAATAAACATCACCACCACTGAGAATGACCCACCACCCAAATATAGCTCTGTGGTGGTCCTGTAGGAGTTCTGATCAGATGAACTACAGTCTCTAAGTGTAGAACTACAAAGTGCTCCTGTATGGTGAGCTGATAAAATGAACGTGTTGATTAGTTATATATATATATATATATATATATATATATATATATATATAATTTATGTGTGTGTGTGTGTATATATATATATATATATATATATATATATATATATATATATATATATATATATATATATATATATATATACACACACACACACACACACACATACATTATATATATATATATATATATATATATATATAGATAGATAGATAGATAGATAGATAGATAGATAGATATAGCTGTTATATAAAATAACAGCAACTCCAAAACGTGATAGCAGTCTGTGTGTTGTATACAAAGCATAGCAAATGGGAGACTCAGATAGTGGGTGGGAATTGTCAACGTTTGGCAACACTGGGATGACAGCCGGGTATATAGAACTAAACCATTTGAGCCAATCCCAGCAGCATTAGTACCTGTAGATGGTGCTGACAGTGGAGGGAAAGTCTGCTTGAAGTTTGATGATGAAACTCTCAGTTAGTCGCTGGATACTCGCCTTATCAGGAGCCTGAGGAGACAAAAAAACGCAAGTGACACTCCATCAAAAAGAGAAATTTAGCAGAGATTAGTCGTTCGTAAGACTTTATTGGCATAATGCTAACAGGCTCCCTCCTTAACGGCGATGCTGGGCGAAGTATTCAATCAACATCTGCGTCAAGACGAGTCTGTGTCTTTCTGTGGTAAACGATGTGGACCCCTGTGTCCTTCTACAGCTCGCTGGAGCAAAACCGGTACAGTAAGTTCCAACACCTTCACTAATGTAAAGCAGTACTGGCCTCCGGGTGTCTGGCGGCATTGTGCTGGTAAGAAAGACAGAGTGAGGCGCTAATGAGAGCTGTCGGCCCAATGACTCCTTCTGCTGGATGACCAGCCCCCCCCCCACCCCACCCCCTTTCGCAACCCCAAAACTTTCACACTGATTTTTAGAGGTCATTGCAGGTGATAACAACAGCATGTCAATACTATAACAATTATATTCAAATTATCTTAATTAAGACAAAGTATCAAGTTCAGAGTTTTCCAGAAGGTCTGAAATCATGGAGAGCACAGTTGTTCTTCTTAAAGGTTCTCTAGAACCTGCAATTCACACCAAACCAATCTGAATAAATCTGTTTACATCACAAATGTTCTAATTATGCAGAAATTTTCAAAACTTGGTGCAACTGGTTATTCCGATAAAGCATGTAGGCTTAGGAATTAAAATAAAAAAGCTGAGTTGCAGCACTGAACCACAGAAATGCTTAAACAAGCGGCAGTGTTGCATCTTCAGTTATTCATAACAACGTGAGACATATTTACAAATCCTAAAATGAAGTTTACTGGTGCGACTCTCAGTACACTTGATGGTGGAATCCAATTGAAGACAACGTGATTAAAAACTTTCAATCAAGATCCTATTTTTCAGGTTTTGTTTAGTTCCAGTCTTGAAATAACACCAGTAGGCAAATCATATGTTAATAGAATTTATTAAGTAACACCATAACTGCATTTAAAGGGCCCATATCCTTTACTTTGGTTGTATTTTATTTTTCCCCATTTAAACTCTATAGCCTTTGCATAATATTACACAATAACAAAACAGTTTTTAAGAAGTATATGCCATTTCTGCTAAAACTTGTATACTGATCCCTTAAACTAATTTATTATGAGAGGCAAATTCAGTGTCCCATTATATGGGCCCTTTAAATATACAGCAAAACAACTGTAAAAGAACTGTAATGACTGTATTACTCTATAAAAGGATAATGGATACAACTACAGGGCAAAACAATGGCTGTGGGTCTGCCCGTATGGAAGAAGTGAGCTCCTATGCCTCTGTGACCTCCACACATGCACAGGGCCTTAATAAACGATGATACTAACAGAGTTTCAGAGACAATAAGCCCAATCACTGAAGAAGGGGCCACAGCAGTCTTACCCTTGACCAAGACAGACTCACCTTGGTGTCCAGTCCTGGGATGAAAACAGACTGCACGCCGAAGAGCCTGTTGTAGAAGCCAATCTCTTTGGAGGAATAGTCCCTCATAGGCCGCACAACCACCACGTCACCATAGCGAGGGTCGGAGAAACCCTGAAAACAGACCAGGCCAAAGGCTTCAGGGTTGCTGCAACTACTGGATTTAACTTTGCCTTGTTCTTTTTTATAAACGACAGAAAATCACAAACACAACAAGATATTATGCTGATTGTCAATGCAATTAAATTGTTGAGATGTAAACAAATGTTAAGAGTGGTCAGGGACGTCCTTAGAGTGCTGCTGGTGCGATTTGGGTGTTGCGGTATCTGTAATATAAATAGTGTCAAATGCACCAATGTGTGAAATCTTGAAATAGTCCCGAAAATTGTCTTTAGGGACTATTTTGCCTCACAACACCCTGTATTTACCTCTTTTTCCACATCTGTGGTCAAATCTTTCATAAAACAATAACGAAAACTAGAAAATGCATTCCCTGAGGGAGAACACAGGATGGTTCGGATAAATTAAAAATAGGCGTGGGTCAGTATGGGTCAGTATGTCTGATTAGAGGTTGGGGATCTCTAATCCACAGGCAGTTTTGTGGCTGTAGGTCAGAGGTCACTAATAGGCTCCAGACCCAATCGTTGTTCAATGCGGACCCAAACCGATAAACTACTGAGAACGATTGAATTTTCAGTGTTTCTTTTAAGCAGTGCAACTTTTCCTGTCTTTACGGTATATGGCTTTGTGGCACCGTAGACTGACAGACCAATCATGTGAGTTGTAATTAGAGATGGACCAATCAGTGTTTTTGAGGCCGATTCCGATCGCCGATCAAGGGCGGGGTTTACACCACGGCAGGGCTACATGTAGTTATTAGTGTAAGCAAGTCATGAAACATGGTCTAAACTGGTTTATTACCATTTTTAACGAGCTCATATGAAACAGCATAATATTTTAAACAAAATTAACAGTAAATAAACAAATATCACCAAATACTGTAATCATTACATTTAGACCCTTAATTTAAAACGAAAAAAACTAATTAAATAAATGCAGTAAAAACTGTCATTAAAACTCAGACTCTGTTATTTTAAACTAAAACTGTAATAATTAAATGTAGAATATTAAAATTGTAGCTGCTGTTCTGTTCGTACTGGTCAGATCTGGTCTGTACGGATTTCTGGGATGTTAAACCATAACACAAATTAGAAATGATGACGGACCTTGGCCTGAGAAACTTCCTCTAACTTGACCGTACTGAACGAAACCGAAATGTTTGGGTTCGTCCAAAAATGAATGGGACCCTATGGGAGGAACGAGGTCCAGTTCAGTGAAGGAGCGCTTCAACCTGTCAATCCTCAGTTTACATCACCACCACCACTTCCACCACCTCCAGGAACAATACAGACTCAGCAAGTCTCACGTTACAACAGAGGGTTTCCCAACAAACCACTCTAGATACCTTTGGTTTTCCATATTTACCATTTAAAGGAGCAGTGTGTAAGATACGGGGGGCTCTATTATCAGAAATCTGTTTTTAATAGTCTATAAATACAGTTATAACATATATACCCCCCAGTGAGCAAACCAGGGGCAACAGTGGCAAGAACACCTCCCTCAGACTGGAGGAAGAAACCTTGGGAGGAACCAAGACTCACAAGGGAGAGAGGAAAAAGCGTAGATGAGAGAGATGCAGAAAGAAAAGAGAGAAGAGAAAGAAAGAGAGATAAAGAAAGAAAGTAGAGAAGAAAAAGAATGGAGAGGAGAAAGAGAGAGATGAAAAAAGAGCGAAGAGGAGAAAGAGAGAGATTAAGAAAAGAGCAGATAAAAGGAAGAGAGGAAGAGTGGAGAGGAGAGAGAGATACAGAAAGAAAGGAGAGAGGAAAAAGCAGAGAGGAGAAAGAGAGATACAGAAAGAAAGGAGAGAAGAGAAAGAAAGAGAGAGATAAAGAAAGAAAGTAGAGAAGAAAAAGAATGGAGGAGAAAGAGAGAGATGAAAAAAGAGCGAAGAGGAGAAAGAGAGAGAGATTAAGAAAAGAGCAGATAAAAGGAAGAGAGGAAAGAGTGGAGAGGAGAGAGAGATACAGAAAGAAAGGAGAGAGGAGAAAGAAAGAGAGAGATAAAGAAAGAAAGTAGAGAAGAAAAAGAATGGAGAGGAGAAAGAGAGAGATGAAAAAAGAGCGAAGAGGAGAAAGAGAGAGATTAAGAAAAAGAGCAGATAAAAGGAAGAGAGGAAGGAGTGAAGAGGAGAGATACAGAAAGAAAGGAGAGAGGAGAAAGAGAGAGATGAAGAAAGAAAGGAGAGAGGAAAAACCAGAGAGGAGAACAGAGAGAGAGAGAGAGAGGAAAAGAAAGGAGAGAGGAAGAAGCAGAGAGGAGAAAGAGAGAGAGGAAAAGAAAGAAAGGCGAGAGGAGAAAGAGAGAGAGAGGAAAAGAAAGGAGAGGAAAAAGCAGAGAGGAGAAAACGAGAGCGAGAAAGAGAGAGTAGAGAAGAAAAAGAATGGAGAGGAGAAAGAGAGATGAAGAAAGAGCAAAGAAGAGAAGGAGAGAGAGAAGGAAAAGAGCAGAGAAAAGGAAGAGAGAAAAAAGTGGAGAGGAGAGAGATACAGAAAGAAAGGAGAGAGGAAAAAGAACATAGAGGAGAAAACAAGAGAGATACAGAAAGAAAGGAGAGGAGAAAGCAGAGAGGAGAAAGAGAGATACAGAAAGAAAGGAGAGAGGAAAAAGAACATAGAGGAGAAAACAAGAGAGATACAGAAAGAAAGGAGAGAGGAAAAAGAGCATAGAGGAGAAAACAAGAGAGAGATACAGAAAGAAAGGAGAGAGGAAAAAAGAGCATAGAGGAGAAAACAAGAGAGAGATACAGAAAGAAAGGAGAGGAGAAAGCAGAGGAGAAAGAGAGATACAGAAAGAAAGGAGAGAGGAAAAAAGAGCATAGAGGAGAAAAAGAGAGACAGACAAAGAAAGAAGTGAGAGAAAAGTGAGAGAAAGAAATAAATCATTTTAAAAAATGGGAGAGCGAGACAATGAGAGAAAGTACGGGGAGAAAGAGAAAGATGGAGAGATCCACCCTCCTCTGGTCAAACAGTATTTACAGTTTAAACTAAATACCAATGCCTCTGACTGAGGCAGTCTCTGACCGAGGCAGTCTCTGACCGAGGCAGTCTCTGACCGAGGCAGTCTCTGACCGAGGCAGTCTCTGACTGAGTCTGTATCTAAAGTGGGCGTGAGCTGAAACAGTCCCATCCTATCTCAGTGCTGCTACATCTGGATGGCCCAGTGATGTAACTGAGGGTGTAGCAGTAGATGGACAGGTGAGCTGGCTGGTGATGGTGGGGTGGAGGCCCTGATGATCAGTAGGTGTGCAGTCAGCACAAAGCTCGCTGCAGATCCAGATGATTACCTACTCTATGTTAGTAGTCTGATCTGGTCACATGACCACCAATCAGTTCTGGATTTCGAGTTTTTCTGGTTCACTCCTCTCCGAGTCACGTTCAAGCCTGAAATCCACTTGAACAGGTTTGAGTTCTCACCGTATCAGCAGCCAGAGCCGCTCCTCGTCCCAGAGAGACGTTACTGAGCAGCTTGATGGCCAGTCGTGTACAGCTGTCCCCCATCATCACCTTGGAGTAGCCGTTCACGCGGGCAGTGTGTAAGATCAGGTGTTGCCTACAAGCGTGTACACACACACACACACACACACACACACACACACACACACACACACACACAATGAACAGGTGGCCAAAAGAGAAGACAAGAGACCCCGAAACACCCCACTCTCCCATCTTTGTCCCTTTTTCTCCTCATGTCTCATTTCTTTCTCTTTTTACATCCCTCTCTCTCTCTCTCTCTCCCCTCTTCCTACATTTATTTCATATCTTTCTCTCCCATCTCTCTGTTCTTGCTCTTTTTCTCTCTTACCTTCTATTTCTTTCTCTTTCTCCTCTCTACACTATCCCCTCTTTCTATCTCTCTCTCTCCCTCGTTCTCCCCGTACGTTCTCTCATGGTCTCGCTCTCCCATTTTTAAAAATTATTTATTTCTTTCTCTCACTTTTCTCTCATTTCTTTCTTTGTCTCTCGTTTTCTCCTCTATGCTCTTTTTTCCTCTCCTTTCTGTCTCGCTTTCTCCTCTCCGCTTTCTTTCTTTCTCCTCTCTCCTTTCTTTCTTTATCTCTTTCTCCTCTCTCCTTTCTTTCTTTATCTCTTTCTCCTCTCCGCTTTCTTCTCTCTCCTTTCTTTATCTCTCTTGTTTTCTCCTCTATGCTTTTTCCTCTCTCCTTTCTTTCTGTATCTCTCTTTCTCCTCTCTGCTTTTTCCTTCTGCATCTCTCTCGCTTTCCTCTCCGCTTTTTCCTCTCTCCTTTCTTTCTGTATCTCTCTCCTCTCCACTCTTTTTTCTCTCTTCCTTTTCTCTGCTCTTTTCCTTCTTTCTCCTTCTCCTCTTTGCTCTTTCTTCATCTGTCTTTCTCCTCTCCATTCTTTTTCCTCTCTCCTTTCTTTCCCTCTCTCTCTCCTCTCTCCTTTCTTTCTTTTCCTCTCTCTCTCATCTCTGCTTTTTCCTCTCCTTTCTTTTCCTCTCTCTCTCATCTCTGCTTTTTCCTCTCTCCTTCTCCTCTGTTTTTTCCTCTCTCCTTTCTTTCCTTATCTCTCTCTTTCTTTCTCCTCTCTTTCTGTATCTCTTTCTCATCTCCGCTTTTTCCTCTCTCCTTTCCTTTTGTCTCTCTCCTCTCCACTCTTTTTCCTCTCTTCCTTTTATCTGCTCTTTTTCTTAATCTCTCTTTCTCCTCTCTTCTTTCTTTCTGTATCTGTCTCTCATCTCCGCTTTTTCCTCTCTCCTTTCTTTCTGTATCTCTCTCTCATCTCCGCTTTCTCCTCTCTCCTTTCTTTCTGTATATCTCTCTCTCCTCTCCACTCTTTTTTTCCTTCTCTCTCCTTCTCCTCTTCACTCTTTCTTCATCTCTCTCTTTCTCCTCTCCATTCTTCCTCTTCTCTACTCTCTCTTTCTCGCTCTCGTTTTCTCCTCTCTGTATTTTCCTCTCTCCTTTCTTTTCCTCTCTCTCTTTCTCTTCTCTTTCTTTTCCTCTCTCTCTCATCTCTGCTTTTTCCTCTCTCCTTTCTTTTCCTCTCTCTCTTTCTCCTCTCTGCTTTTCCCCCTCTCCTTTCTTTTCCTCTCTTTCCTCTCCTTTTCCTTTCTTTATCTCTCTTTCTTTCTCCTCTCTCCTTTCTTTCTGTATCTCTCTCTCCTCTCCACTCTTTTTCCTCTCTCTTCCTTTTCTCTGCTCTTTTTCTTAATCTCTCTTCCTCCTCTTCGCTCTTTTATCATCTCTCCCTTTCTCCTCTCCATTCTTTTTCTTCTCTACCTTCTTTCTCTCTCCTCTTGTTTTCTCCTCTCTGCTTTTTCCTCTTCTTTCTTTCTTTATCTCTCTTTCTCCTTTCTTTCTGTATCTCTCTCCTCTCCACTGTTTTTCATCTCTCTCTTCCTTCTCTCTGCTTGTTTTCTCCATCTCTTTCTTTCTCCTCTATATTCTTTTTTTCATCCCATCTCTCCTTTTTTCCCCGTTTTCTCTCTCCAACCTCTTTCTCCATTTCTTTTTTCTTTCTCCATCTTTCTTTCTCTGTCCCCTCACCTTCTCTCTTTCTTGTTCCATCTCTCTGCCTCTCTCTCCTCCCCTCTCTGTCCCTCTTCTCTATGTTCTTGCTGGTTAAACTCGCAGGCTCTCTCTGAGCTACGGGCTGAAACTGAGAACTGTGTGCTGATGAAGTCTCTGCGTTTTCTCTGATGACTCACAGAGCACTGACGAGGAGCTGCGATCAGAGAGCGAGAGATGGAGAGATGCTGAGTGGAGACAGCTTTATGAAAATCAATTAAAATAAAAAAAAAAAGAACATAAAGGAGATCATTAAAATCTCTGGAGTGACTAAGATGTTTACACAGCTCAGTGTGCAGACAGAGTTCACTTCGGGGACCAGCTGAACTGAAAAGACCCCGAATACAAATATATTATATAAAATGTCATTATTAATAAACACAAGTTCACGTGTTAGGATCGTCAATAGGAGTGTAGCTGAAGGTGCTGACGCATGTAAGAATCTGTCATAATGAATAAGAACACTATTCAGTAAAACAGCCACTTGTTTCTAGTGTATTGATGTATGTATCTTTATGGTCTACAGCTCTCAACCTCACACTGAACAGCTCCTCTGCTCCCGTTTGTACATGCAATTCATTCAAAAACCCACAAATTCTACTGAATCAAAGCGAAACGTGACATTTCATAACACTCTGTATATTTCCTCTAATGATTATTAGCCAGTACATCCACAACCAGCTTCAGTCACTGCTTCAAATCATAGAAAAGTATTCTGCAGGCAGGAGCATAAACTGATTCTAATGAGCTTTTTCTGAGATTTTTTAACCTATTTTTAAAGGACTGGGTGGTTTTGCCAACTTCCACTTAATAGGGATAAATATTTTTAACAAATCTAACATTCTCCCATATTCGGTAACATCTAAAAATAACTTCTGGGCAGGACCTCTGCACATGTAATAGAGTTCCAACCTTCACCTAGGACAATGCATGGAGCGTGAAGTCCAGGACCACAAGACTAACACAAACAGTTTCTACTCACAGGCCATCAGGCTTCTGAACACCTCACGCACTACCTCTCTAACCTCTCCTATCTGAACTGGTTTTAACTGGTCTGATTTTAACTGCACCTTAAACACACTGTACTGCTGTTTACATACAATACTGTTTACATTCACTGTACTGCTGTTTACATACAATACTGTTTACACTCACTGTACTGCTGTTTACATACAATACTGTTTACACTCACTGTACTGCTGTTCACATACAATACTGTTTACTCTCACTGTACTGCTGTTTACATACAATACTGTTTACACTCACCGTACTGCTGTTTACATACAATACTGTTTACACTCACTGTACTGCTGTTTACATACAATACTGTTTACACTCACTGTACTGCTGTTTACATACAATACTGTTTACACTCACCGTACTGCTGTTTACATACAATACTGTTTACATTCACCGTACTGCTGTTTACATACAATACTGTTTAGATTTACTGTACTGCTGTTTACATACAATACTTTTACACTCACTGTACTGCTGTTTACATACAATACTGTTTACATTCACTATACTGCTGTTTACATACAATACCGTTTCACTCACTGTACTGCTGTTTACATACAATACCGTTTACACTCACTGTACTGCTGTTTACATACAATACAGTTTACATTCACTGTACTGCTGTTTACAAACAATACTGTTTACACTCACTGTACTGCTGTTTACATACAATACTGTTTACACTCACTGTACTGCTGTTTACATACAATACTGTTTACACTCACTGTACTGCCGTTTACATACAATACTGTTTACACTCACTGTACTGCTGTTTACATACAATACTGTTTACACTCACTGTACTGCTGTTTACATACAATACTGTTTACATTCACTGTACTGCTGTTTACATATAATACTGTTTACACTCACTGTACTGCTGTTTACATACAATACTGTTTACATTCACTGTACTGCTGTTTACGTACAATACTGTTTACATTCACTGTACTGCTGTTTACGTACAATACTGTTTATACTCACTGTACTGCTGTTTACGTACAATACTGTTTACATTCACTGTACTGCTGTTTACGTACAATACTGTTTATACTCACTGTACTGCTGTTTACATACAATACTGTTTATACTCACTGTACTGCTGTTTACATATAATACTGTTTACATTCACTGTACTGCTGTTTACGTACAATACTGTTTACATTCACTGTACTGCTGTTTACGTACAATACTGTTTACACTCACTGTACTGCCGTTTACATACAATACTGTTTACACTCACTGTACTGCCGTTTACATACAATACTGTTTACACTCACTGTACTGCCGTTTACATACAATACTGTTTACACTCACTGTACTGCTGTTTACAAACAATACAGTTTACACTCACTGTACTGCTGTTTACAAACAATACAGTTTACATTCACTGTACTGCTGTTTACAAACAATACTGTTTACACTCACTGTACTGCTGTTTACAAACAATACAGTTTACACTCACTGTACTGCTGTTTACAAACAATACTGTTTACACTCACTGTACTGCTGTTTACATACAATACTGTTTACACTCACTGTACTGCTGTTTACAAACAATACTGTTTACACTCACTGTACTGCTGTTTACATACAATACTGTTTACACTCACTATACTGCTGTTTACAAACAATACTGTTTACACTCACTGTACTGCTGTTTACATACAATACTGTTTACACTCACTGTACTGCTGTTTACAAACAATACTGTTTACACTCACTGTACTGCTGTTTACAAACAATACTGTTTACACTCACTGTACTGCTGTTTACATACAATACTGTTTACACTCACTGTACTGCTGTTTACATACAATACTGTTTACACTCACTATACTGCTCTTTACATACAATACTGTTTACACTCACTGTACTGCTGTTTACAAACAATACTGTTTACACTCACTGTACTGCTGTTTACAAACAATACTGTTTACACTCACTGTACTGCTGTTTACATATAATACTGTTTACACTCACTGTACTGCTGTTTACATTCAATACTGTTTACACTCACTGTACTGCTGTTTACATACAATACTGTTACACTCACTGTACTGCTGTTTCCATACAATACTGTTTACATTCACTGTACTGCTGTTTACATACAATACTGTTACACTCACTGTACTGCTGTTTACATACAATACTGTTACACTCACTGTACTGCTGTTTACATACAATACCGGTTACACTCACTGTACTGCTGTTCACATACAATACCGTTTACATTCACTGTACTGCTGTTTACATACAATACTGTTTACACTCACTGTACTGCTGTTTACATACAATACTGTTTACACTCACTGTACTGCTGTTTACGTACAATACTGTTTACACTCACTATACTGCTGTTTACAAACAATACTGTTTACATTCACTGTACTGCTGTTTACACACAATACTGTTTACACTCACTGTACTACTGTTCACATACAATACTGTTTACACTCACTGTACTACTGTTCACATACAATACTGTTTACATTCACTGTACTGCTGTTTACACACAATACTGTTTACACTCACTGTACTGCTGTTTACATTCAATACTGTTTACACTCACTATACTGCTGTTTACACACAATACTGTTTACACTCACTGTACTACTGTTCACATACAATACTGTTTACACTCACTGTACTACTGTTCACATACAATACTGTTTACATTCACTGTACTGCTGTTTACACACAATACTGTTTACACTCACTGTACTGCCGTTTACACACAATACTGTTTACACTCACTGTACTACTGTTCACATACAATACTGTTTACACTCACTGTACTACTGTTCACATACAATACTGTTTACACTCACTGTACTGCTGTTTACACACAATACTGTTTACATTCACTGTACTGCTGTTCACATACAATACTGTTTACACTCACTGTACTGCTGTTTACATACAATACTGTTTACACTCACTGTACTACTGTTTACATTCAATACTGTTTACACTCACTGTACTGCTGTTTACATACAATACTGTTTACATTCACTGTACTGCTGTTTACATACAATACTGTTTACATTCACTGTACTGCTGTTCACATACAATACTGTTTACACTCACTGTACTGCTGTTTACATACAATACTGTTTACACTCACTGTACTACTGTTTACATTCAATATTGTTTACACTCACTGTACTGCTGTTTACATACAATACTGTTTACATTCACTGTACTGCTGTTTACATACAATACTGTTTACACTCACTGTACTGCTGTTTACATACAATACTGTTTACACTCACTGTACTGCTGTTTACATATAATACTGTTTACACTCACTGTACTGCTGTTTACATTCAATACTGTTTACATTCACTGTACTACTGTTTACATACAATACTGTTTACACTCACTGTACTGCTGTTTACATATAATACTGTTTACATTCACTGTACTACTGTTTACATATAATACTGTTTACATTCACTGTACTGCTGTTCACATACAATACTGTTTACATTCACTGTACTGCTGTTTATATACAATACTGTTTACACTCACTATACTGCTGTTTACATTCACTGTACTACTGTTTACATATAATACTGTTTACATTCACTGTACTGCTGTTTACATACAATACTGTTTACATTCACTACTCACACAAAAACATTATTGTTTACATTTGTTACTTGCAACTTGCACTTTACGGTTGCTGCTCTTCATACTTGCACATAAAAGCACTTTAATTTTTTTTAACTATTTATATATATATATATTTACTTCAACTTATATACAAAATTTATAAAGTATAATCATATATTTTTATTTTTTTTCTTATCTATTGGTGAATTGAGGAACAGAAAAGTAAGAATTTTATTGTACAGTATAACTGTTTCTGCTGTGCATCTGACAATAAAACTTAAATCTTGAATTCAAGTTTTTCAAATATAACCTTTCGAGAGTTAAACTGAATTAGCTTATGACTGGTATTAAAGGAATTAAAGTGAATGGACTCAGACCCCCGACTCAGACCCCGACACTAGAATACATTCTTATTAAAACAGCTTTGAAAAATGTTTTAATCCTGGGTCTGGCTAAGACAGGTAGCGTCTCCAGTCCACCAGAAAGTGACTGCAGCAGCACTTTAAAGTGGAATTAACATTAAATTAAAATAAATAAATACATAAATAAATAAATAATTATGTAAATAAAGAATTAAAAAACATAGTAAATCTCTCTTTTCGTGAGCAGAGTTGGCGCTACAGTGAGCAGCGCTGGCATTAAAAGCGGTAATAAATCTCAGAACTCTTCACTGTGTTACACTCGTTTCCATTATTATGTCCCTCTAACAGTTTACGGTGAAAATACAGCGTCAAAGATTCGACTCCAAATCTAAACATATACAAATACAATTTAGTGAACAGACCATAATGAGGCCACAATGTTCCAGTTATTACCAAATATAAAAAATAAATAATAACAAAAAATGTAAAAAATCCACTAAAGCTTGTTATGGTGGTAAGTAATTTGGTAGTGTATATACTTAAATGATGCTGAACGGCAGGCCAAGCTTTGCTATTGTGTTAGTGAGTCTCACCTCAGCGTCTGCAGCATGTCCTCTTTAGCGGTCAGGGTCTTTACAGAGGAGAAGAGCCTCTCCAGCGCCAGTCCGTGCTCAGGGCTGTACTGGGAGCGGACACTGAGACGGGCCATCGCATGTTGGGCTTCCTTTTCTGCAGACTCGCTGTCTCTCTGCTGAATATACTGATCCACTGCTGCTTTATAGCTGAGGCCTGACTTCTCCGGGCCACAGGACACAGGCTCCAGCACAGAGTCCGGCAGACTGAAGGCCTAAAACACAGTCAGAGTGGTTAAAGGAGAATTTCACCAATTTTTTAAAAATTGTACACATGTACAAGTGTGATGATGATGGTTAGGACCTAGGTGACGTAAAGCTTTGCAAAGCTGGCCACACCTACTAAAAGGATGGATTTATCCTGAGCGTGAGCTGCAGCTACAAACAATCTCTCACGTGTGTCTAAAGTTGTGGGAGTGTTTCACACAGAAACACAACAGTGTGGTGCTCTGTCAGCTCTGCACAGTGGAGATGATCACAACAGTACAACTGCTACACACGAGACCTTGAAGATCAAACATCCCGTAGAGCTTCATCAACACAGCAGCAGGACAGCACCTGTTTACCTGTTTATCTTATCTTATAGATTATTTATAGATTATTAACACGTGTATCATGTTTCATTCAGTAGTGTCTCTTGAAAAGACTATTGCTAACCGTTTCTTAATCATCCAGTGTAGAACCTAAGACTGTTCTAGATACCGCGGGAGCTTTAAAACACACGTAGCTGCTTCTCAAACCACTCTCTGTTAAAATATATAGTCCACAAACTGTCCGAGTTCTTGTGTGTGAGGCGTGTAGGCTACGTGTCATTTGTGCCTCTAAAAGTCGAGTCAGAGCGCAGACTCTTAGTCTTTAACCATTTATAGATAACGTGCGTTTAAGACATACATACATACATACATACATACATACATACATACATACATACATACATACATACATACATACATACATACATACATACATACATACATACATACATACATACATACATACATACATACATACATACATACATACATACATACATACATACATACATACATACATACATACATACATACATACATACATACATACATACATACATACATACATACATACATAGTGGAACCCGAACTGTGGAACTAATAAAAGCATCATATATATATATGATGCTTTTATATATATGATAGATATATATATATATAGAACATTTAGCTCCAACCTTAATTTATATTTATATTAATTCTGTATTTTTAAAGGCACACAACAATAAACATATATTAGGTTAGTTTTTTAGGCTTTATAGAAAAATACTGACTGTTTTTCAGCCTTTTAGTGCACAATATTGTGCTGCAGTTCTGATGGCCATATTTAATTTTTATTAATTTTTATTCTGCACACTAGTGAACTGAGCTTTTGTATTGTAGCATTTTGTTATTACTTTAAATGAGGGGCTAAAAATGTTCGTTACATCCCGCCAGAGACGCACTACTCCAATTATAATTTAGTGCTTATCATCATCGTGATATCTGACAGCTTTACCCAACATCGTGCATATCATCAATAGCGAGCAGCCCAATTTGAGGCCACAGGATTAGATGCATTAACCTCTTTGGACGTCTGGTTACTATCACCACCACTGTGCACAAGTAGGCCTCTCTACAACATAGCATTTTACATCAGATCAATCTCAATTACTTTGTTTACGCTGTAATGAATACCTAATGCAGAAATCTTTGGGATTAGCTGGTGTAATGTGTCCAAAAGTATCCAGACATCTCTTCTCATTAGTGGATTCAGCTCTGGCACAGACATACACGAGCCTAAGGTCTCCGTGTCCAAAGCCAAGCAAGGGGCCGGACAGGCATAAAGCAGATTAACTCTGTTCTCTGGAGAGATGGAACTCCAACCCATACCTTCGATCGCTAACACTCAATCAAATCATCACAGCTATGTTCTGACAGAGTAGAGACTGTTACTGCACCAAAGGGGGAATTTCAGATGAGCAGGTGTCTTCAAACTTTTGGACACAGAGTGTAGCTTCATGACACGGTGAAGATGTTTTTCATTGATAATGGCAACAATTGCATGCAAGCATCAAAGGATGCTATTCGGGAACGCAGGAGATAATGGACAACATGATGCAATTCCCCGAAATGAGCCAGAAAAAAAGAGAAAAAAAAAAACAAAACAGATAAGATGAAATAATTAGACACAGCAGATAATGTTAGAAAGATCAAAGCACTAACAAACATGTAGACTGCAAACGTCTGATTACAGTGTAATATTAGATTTGGATAGTTTCAGTGCCGTGACTCAACAGAAAGACTTCCGACAGAGCAGACCGGCGGCTCCCAGGCTGAAACGGGCGGAGGATTGTTTATGATTGAGGTACTTTAGATGAACTGTAGTGCAAGAAGCAGAAACTCTCTTGCAGTTAACAGAGTTGGGACGTCTGGATAGATATCATCACTGTCTCATGAAAAATATGCATCACCATTAATGATTTTTATTTTTCTACTTCAATGAAATGCATCACCTGCTGTTTACATTGTGTAACAATTTCATAATGAATGGAGCAACTGTTTCAAATTAGCTTAGACAAAATTCTGGTTCCATTGACTTGCATTGAAAGTACTGATAGTTTTTGGCCTCTCCTGTAAAGTTGCCATTTTAGAGAAACTATATACACTACACTGGCAAAAGTCTTCACTCACCCATCCAAATCACTGAATTCAGGTGTTCCAATCACTTCCATGGCCACAAGTGTATAAAACCAAGTACCTAGTCATGCAGACGGCTTCTACACACACTAGTGAAAGAGTGGGTCTCTCTCAGGAGCTCAGTGAACTCCAGCGTGGTACCGTGATAGGACACCACCTGTGCAACAAGTCTAGTCGTGAAGTTTCCTCACTACTAAATATTCCACAGTGGACTGTCAGTGGTGTTGTAACAAAGTGGAAGTGATTGGGAACGACAGCAACTCAGACACCAAGTGGTAGAACACGTACAATGACAGAGCGGGTCAGTGGATGCTGAGGAGCATAGTGCACAGAGGTCACCAACTTTCACTACAGTCAATCACTACAGACCTCCAAACTTCATGTGGCCTTCAGATCAGCTCAAGAACAGAGCGTAGAGAGCTTCATGGAATGGGTTTCCATGGGCGAGCAGCTGCATCCAAGCCTTACATCACCAAGCACAATGCAAAGTGTTAGATGCAGTGGTGTAAAGGATGCTGCCACTGGACTCTAGAGAAGTGGAGACGTGTAATGTGAAATGACCAAACACACTTCTCTGTCTGGTAATCCAATGGATGAGTCTGGGTTTGGCGGTTGCCAAAGGAACAGTACTTGTCTGACTGTATTGTGCCGAGTGTAAAGTTTGGTGGAGGGGGGATAATGGTGTGGGGTTGTTTTTCAGGAGCTTATCTCTTCCCCTCAGTTCCAGTGAAAGGGATTCTTAATGCTTCAGAAGAGATTCTGGACAATTTCATGCTCCCAACTTTGTGGGAACAGTTCCGGGACGGCCCCTTCCTGCTCCAACATGACTGCGCCAAAGCAAAAGGGCGCTGGGACACGTTGCTGTCACAGTTCAGACATTTCTCTACTGCCTGCTTACCTGCTCCAGCGAGACCACGTAGTAAGGGAACCCCGTCTGTCTGAAGATGTCCTCCAGCCGAGCTACAGCCTTCTCCCTCTCCTCAGCATCCTGACCACAGGCACCACCCTCTGTGTCAGGGAAGCATATCGGTCAGTTAGACATTCCATTGAGAGAACACTTTGTGGCACTAGTCTCATCAATACTTGCCGATTACCATCAATGTAAACGATGCCGGGCACAAATCGTAACTTCTTGGGCGCTTCCCGACTCAGACCCTGCCCAAAGCAAAGCAGTAATTAAAAACTGAGCCTAACAGCATCGCCTGAATCAGGACTGAGGAGTTAAAGACCAGGATGGTCTTCATCTGGACCAACTCATATCAATTCAGTACCTCTTGAACTTGTGCCAGCATAGCGCTGGACGCTGGCCCGCCAGACACAGCCAGCAGCACCTGAAAGAAGCAGCAGGAAAAGCTTGAGTGAGACGTTTGTGTGAAAGTTAGCGGCTCAGTTACGTGTCTGTGTGTGTTCCTGCCTTCTCTCCAGGAAAGATGACCCGGTTCTTCCCCAACATGGCTCGGAACTTGTGCACGAAGTACTCCCGGAAGCAGCTCCTAAACCAGAGATCAGAGAACGGGTTCAAGCCGAGATCAGGGCTCGACACCTTGACGTGATGCAGACTTTTGACCACAGCAGGATTGTACACTGTCCATACCATATACAGCGATACACATATTCATGACATTTATTATTATTTATTTATAGGACATTTACTAAATTAGAATACGCAACATGGAGCCACATGCATTAAAAAAAATAAATAAATAAAAATAAAAATAATAATAATAATAATAATAAAAGTTTATCAAAAACATAGTCATGCATAGTACAGCTAGCAGTAAAAAATGTTTTGAGAACTGCCCGCTTACATGAAACACTAAGACGATATCAAAACTGAATATCTGAAATATTTTTAGAAAGTAAATAAGATTAAAATATCGCATATTTTAATATACACACATATACATATATACATATTAGGGGTGTAAGAAAATATCGAATATCGGGATATTATGTTTTGTGATACAGTATCGATTCTCAAAAACACAGTATCGATACACAGATTCCTGTTGTGTTTAAACCTCTGACCACTAGATGGCAGTGTTGTAATCCATTTTTATCTCCACTCCAACATTAACAAGCAGCACAAGGGCGCAATGCTATTGTAAACATTGACAAACCTGTTCATATAGTGGTGTGTTTTAATAGTAGGATTTTAAAAATCACAGTATATACACACTTGTTAATTTAGATTCTTTTTATAATTTAAATGCGGCAGCTGCTGTTTACATTGTGTGTAAATTTCTCGATTGTGCCCCATCGACTTCCATTCAAAAGACCGTTCACTCGGCCACTGCTATATTATATATACTATTATTTTATTTATTCTGATATCGCTGCTATAGACAATATCACTTTAAATACATATCACTTTAAATACATATATCTTCTTAGATAACCTGCCTATGCAAAAGTTTCTACATCTGTCCTCCTGTATATCTTATGTATGTATCTTGTGTATGTTTTGTATATTCAAATTTATATATCAGTTATTACTAAATGTATATATTTTAGCTTATTTTTATTTCATTATTATCTATTTATTGTATGTTTGCACTGTTTATACTAATATATATATATATATATATATATATATATATATATATATATATATATATAATGCTGCTCTGCTGTAGAGTTGTATCTGAGCTTCACCCCAGGCATTTCAATGCAGGTTATGTCCTGACATGATGTGCAAATGACAAATTAATTTAAGACTTGGAAGTAAAGTCTTCTGTAAAGTTGCCATGTTGGGAATACTACTTTTTCTTTGAACAGAAACGATATAAACTGACATAATAATATAAAAAAGTGAGAAGAGAAATCTATTACAATTATTCATTGAACTATATTTACACTGATACATTAATTAAAGTGTTAACTGTGAAGTGCAAAATGTGCACTAATAATATATAATATAATATTATATAATATTACATATTTTAATATTTTAATATTTTTAAATATTTACATTTAAATATAAACTCGAACAAAACAACATAATATGTCAACATAGATTCTCTGGTTATTAAAGACAGTAAACTGACTATATTTGTATTACAGCTATAATAAACATCCCAGGTTCCAACATGAAGGCCGATTCATCTGCACTGACCTGCAAAAGGCATCTCCAACTCGGATGATGAGCGCCGCAGCGTTCTCTTTACACTTCACACACGTCTTAGAGACCCTGAGAACACGAACAGGAGAGCTGAGGAACCCTGACATTCAGGTAAACAGGTAGCTCCAGATTACATGACCTTAAAATATAATTATGCACTCTCAAAAAGATTCTACTTCAAGGGTTCTTTAATAAAGAGTAACTGTTCTTCAAGGGTTCTTTAATAAAGAGTAACTGTTCTTCAAGGGTTCTTTAATAAAGGGTAACTGTTCTTCAAGGGTTCCTTAATAAAGGGTAACTGTTCTTCAAGGGTTCTTTGATAAAGGGTAACTGTTCTTCAAGGGTTCCTTAATAAAGGGTAACTGTTCTTCAAGGGTTCTTTGATAAAGGGTAACTGTATAAAGGGTAACTGTTCTTCAAGGGTTCTTTAGTAGAGTGAATGGTTCTTCAATGGTTCTTTGATAAATGGAATAGCTATTTAATAAAGGGTTGTAATTCTTTATAGTTCTTTAATTACAGTAATGGTTCTAAAAGGGTTCTTTAATAAAGTGAATGGTTCTTCAATGGTTCTTTAATAAATGGAATGGCTATTTAATAAAGGGTTGTGGTTTTTTAAGGGTTCTTTAATTACAGTAATGGTTCTCCAAGGGTTCTTTAATAAAGGGAATTAATGTTTTTTAATGAAGGGATTGGTTCTTCACTGGTTCTTTATTAAAGGGTAATGTTTCTTCATTGGTTCTTTAGGAAAGACAATGGTTCTTTAAGGGTCCTTGGGTACAGGGAAAGGTTCTTCAATATTTTTTTAAAAAAAGGTAAGGGTTCTTTAACAAAGGGAATGGTTCTTCAATGGTTTTTTAGTAAAGGGTAATGATTCTTCAAGGATTAAGAACCTTTCTCTTTACTAAAGAACCCTTGAAAAAACATTCTTTAAGGGTTCTTTAGTAAAGAGAATGGTTCTTTGATGGTTCTATAATAAAGAAAATTGTTTTTCAATGTTTTTTTAGTAAAGACAATGGTTCTTTTAAGATTATTGGCTAAAGGGAAATGTTCTTCGAGTAAAATATTAATTATTAAAGTGTGTATTACAGTAAAAGGCGTTTGATGATTCAGTTTAAAGCATAAACCAACCAGAACCATAAGTTCTATATCGAACATGCCTAAAGGAGAACTCCACCAAGTTTTTCAAATTTACATAATAAACTAGTTGTAATGTCATTCATAATTTGTTTACACACACAGTCATTCAGAGCTGTTTGTTGTGAAATGTTTAATTCTAGAGAAACTTTGTCAGCACTATTTACAGTGATGGCCGACGCATTGTTTTATTCCCAGTGTGGCTTAAATCCATTTATTTATCTATGGACTTGTTATTGATAGGTACATGTAGAGTGCTGTAGAGCAAAACAGCCTCCAAAGAAAACTTACTTTGCCATAAGATTTATATCATACATACAAAAACCAGAAGACCAAGAAAGGTTTATGCGGTACACCCCTGGTTCCTATTCCCACCACTATAAAGAAATCTGAGTCTGCAAGCTTCCCTACAATGAATCATTCAGCCTCAAATGACTGAAATTTTGAAAAAATGCTGGATTTTCACTTTCAGTAGTTGTTTGCATGGTGAAAAGGGTTCTGCAGCTTAATGACCAAGCTATTCTTCTTGTAATACATAGAACCACATACAACACATTCCCCCCATCCATCTGAAGAACCACTACACTATCTATAGATCTATATACTCATCTACAGAACTCAGGAACTCTAATATAAACAGAACTCTATATTAGAGGAATAAACTCACCCAGGCACAGACTTCCTCTCTAAGTGGTCACTGTACTCTTCATCAACCTGACACATGACTGGACGGAACGTCTGGCGCTAAAGATTCGACGAATAATAATAAAAAGAATTTTAAAAAAAACTAAGATTAAAACAACCAGCTAAGCAGCCCAGCTTGTTTTCACGCCAGCCACCCATCCACGCTGCTGGCGCCTCTTGATGACGTGAGGCGCGTCGCTCTGCCGTATCCACAGTCTGTACGATTTTCGTTTTAAATCTGACGCGAGAGTCGCGAAATAAACGTTACAAGCCTAGAAATTTCTCTTTAACTCACATAAACGCGCGTCAAAAAATAAATAAAAACAGCGCTTGATTTCTCAAGACGTCTGCGCGTCTATTGTCTGTGAAACTGTCGCGGGGAACGCTGGGAGTGTAGTTCTTTCTCCCGTTCGCGCCGTTCACAGCGACCGCGTGAAAAACTACATCGCCCAGCATGCTCCTCGCGCGAAGGAGCTCCGAGGCGTTTGGTTAAAGCTCCGTTGTAATGTTTACTTCTCGGATATAACGGCGTGTACGGCTGATGGTGCGGTGGGGGGAGCGGATGCGATGCTTTAATGCCCCTTGAGCTCTTTATCCGCCACAAAGCTTTGTTTTGAGACGCGGCGCGGTTCGGGCTGACGGAGAAACGCGGCCGTTAAGGACAGATCCGCGTTCATGATGGCGATGTTCCGCAGTTTCGTCTCGGCCGCCCAGCTGAGGCAGCAGCAGCAGCAGCAGCAGCAGCAGGGGCAACAGGGGCAACAGAGCGGGGCAGTTGGCGGGGACAGCCTGGAGAGCCAGTTCTCCTGCCCCATCTGCCTGGAGGTGTATCACAAACCCGTCAGCATCGCCAGCTGCGCCCATACGTGAGTAATGCATGCACACTTCTTCTCCTGGGTCTGTTCTGTTCTGTTAGTGGCCTCTGACAGCCTGCTTTGTTGATCTGATCCTATAAAATCGTATCAAATAATAGAAATATGTGCATTTTTAGTGTTCACATGTCAGTCCTGCTTTTTTAAATGCAATTGAACGTGTTTAATTTTTGCCTTCTATTTCTAATTATCCGTTTCACCTTAAATGGTGCAGCAGATACATGCAGGCTCTACAGTGTTAGCTTCATCCGAGGCTGAACACTGCTGAAGATGCTCAGTTTGGCTCCTAATTATAATTTTCCGTTCCACCTTAAAAGGTGCAGCAGTTACATGCAGGCTCCATTTAAGGTGGAACGAAAAATTAGACTCCAAAGACTCCAAGACTTCATCTTTGTGGATATATATATATATATATATATATATATATATATATATATATATATATATATATATATATATATATAATACATAAAATGAGTCAGTGGCCTTCTTTTGTTGGTGGGCATGCCTTTTTTTTTTTTTTTTTTTTAGGACATCCTCACGCGCCACCTTA
>CM038728.1:29629574-29699574 GCA_021613375.1 Megaleporinus macrocephalus | reverse complement strand
TGTCAACCAATCAAACGCTGTGCTCCTGATTTATCGACCAATCAGATATTGTGCTCCTGAGTTGTTGACCAATTACAGGCTGTGTTTCTGGCTTGATGACCATTCAGACATTGTGTTCTTGACTTCCTGACCAATGACAGGCTGTGTTCTTGACTTGATGACCAATCAGACGCTGTGCTCCTAAGTAGTTGCTCAACCAGAGACCGTGTTCCTGACCTATCAACCAATCAAACACTGTGCTCCTGACTTCTCGACCAATCAGAAGTTGTATTCCTGACTTGATAACCAATCAGACATTGTGCTCCATTGTCGTTGACCAAACAGAAGCTGTGTTCCTGACCTGTTAACCAATCAGGTGTTGTGTGTCTGTCCTGATGCCCATTCTGTGTTCCTGACTTGACTGTTCTGATTCTGTGTTCCTGACTCAATAACCAATCACAGGCTGTGGTTCTCATTTAGTGACCAATCGCAGGCTGTGCTCCTGACTTGTCGACCTATAAGACACTGTGCTCTCAACCTGTTGACCAATCAGAGGCTGTGTTCCTGGCTTGATGACTATTCAGACATTGTGTTCCTGACTTCCCGCCCAATTACAGGCTGCGTTTCTGACTTGATGACTGATCAGACGTTGTGCTCCTGAGTTGTTGACCAATCACAGGCTCTGTTCCTGACTTGATGACCATTCAGACACTGTGTTCTTGACTTACCGACCAATGACAGGCTGTGTTCTTGACCTATCCACCAATCAAAACACTGTGCTCCTGACTTCTCGACCAATCAGAAGTTGTATTCCTGACTTGATAACCAATCAGACATTGTGCTCCATTGTCGTTGACCAAACAGAAGCTGTGTTCCTGACCTGTTAACCAATCACAGGCTGTGGTTCTCACTTAGTGACCCATCGGAGGCTGTGATCCTGACTTGTCGGCCCATAAGACACTGTGCTCTCAACCTGTCGACCAATCAGAGGCTTTGTTCTTGACTTAATGACTAATTAGATGCTGTGTTACTGAATTAGTGACAATTTAGACACCGTGCTATGAACTGATGACCAATCAGACGCTGTGCTCCTGACCTGGTGACCACATAGAGACAGTGCTCCTGACTCGTTAACCAATCAATGGATTTATCTGGATGCAAACAAGCATTTAATTTGCCACTAGGTGGCGCCTGTGAGCGATACAGATTAATAATTAATTTGGTAATAAGTATATTTGAAAAATGATCATATAAAAACGTTTGTGTTTGATCGTTGTGGTGATCGTTTTGGCTGCAGCCGCGGCGGCGTGCTTACTGAGCCGGCTCAGAGAGTCGACCTCCTCTTTGATCTCTCCACTCAGAGGCTTCCCCTCATCGCTGGCAGCCAGACGAGCTGTAGACTGGCAGCCTGCGGGAGGAGATCAGGGCCTGTGGCTAGTAGACCTGCACATCAAACACTGTCTTTTCACGATCGCCAAGGTTTAAAAAATAAATAAAATAAAATAAATAAATAAAAATAAATAAATAAAAAATAAATGCATGACGTCTTCGCTTCCGACAGCACAGGAGCCGCGCACGGCGAACCCACGGTGATGGACTCATTACTGGAAACCCCATCAGGGACGGAGCTGCAGAACAGGCTCATTACTGCTTCATTTTTTAATAAGACACGCACGCAGTCAGCAGCCAGCGGGAGCCTCATTCTGCCATTCTCTCATAAAAACACACACACAGTCGTGCAGTCAGTAAACAAAACACGGGGCTCTCTCGCCGGTGTCACTCGGGGACAACCGTGTACAGGATGCTCTATATATAGAAGAAGAAGCCTCAGGGACCGAGGCTGCGCTTAGAGCTTTAACCGAGGCTCCTTCAGCTGGAGCTGATGCTGAGGTGCTAGAAGATGGAGAGGTTGAGCTCTGAATGAAGACCTTCCAGGAATTTCCACTTGCTTTTCAGACGCTGGTTCATGATGATGATGATGCAATAGACTTTGAGCCTGTTATCTGGTTTTCAGATGCATTCATGGTGGAGAGGTACATGCAGGTCGCTGTGAGTCTAAATAGCAGACCTGTGGACTCAAGTCACATGACTTCATCACTCGACAACGTCACTAAAGACTTGTAACTTGACTTAGACTTTACCTTTATTGACTTGGACTTGGAATTGGACTTGAAAAGACTAGCCACCCTGTTTTAACATAATAAATAAGAAATATTTAATCAAATAACTCATCATTTTGTATTAAATGCTGTAACGCCAAGGAGCTGAGCTGGGCCGCTCAGTTTATCCGTAACCTAGCAACAAGTGAAGTTCTACAGCCAATCACAGGAAGCTTTGGTCATCGAGCATCAACCATTTCATCAGCTCCACTGACCATACAGGAGCTCCACTTACAGACTGTAGTTCATCTGATTCTCTGTATACTTTATTACTCTGTTCTTTAATGATCAGGACCCCCACAGGACCACCACAGAGCAGGTATTATTAGGGAGGTGGGTCATTCTCAGCACTGCAGTGACACTGACATGGTGATTGTGTGTTAGTGTGTATGGTGTGCGGCTGTGAGTGGGGTGGATCAGACACAGCAGTGCTCCTAGAGTGTTCAGAGACTAGTCCACCAACCAGCCAATGGGCGGCGTCCTGTGTCCACTGATGAAGAACTAGAGGAACACAAACTGTGCAGCAGCAGATGAGCTACTGTCTCTGACTTTACATCTACAAGGCGGACCAGCAAGTAGTAGGAGTGTCTAATAGAGTGGACAGTGAGTGGACACTGCTGTGTCTGAGAATGACCCACCTCCCAAATAGTACCTGCTCTGTGGTGGTCCTGTGGGGGTCCTGATCATTAAAGAACAGAGTATAAAGTATACAGAGAATCAGATGAACTACAGTCTGTAAGTGGAGCTCCTGTATGGTCAGTGGAGTTGATATAATGAACAGTGAGTGTAGATACAAGGAGGTGGTTTTAATAGTATGGCTGATTGGTGTATGCTTTAATTTGTCACCAGCTGTGGCACAACGCTGTGGTCCAATGCTAGCTGGTCCAAACTCTGTCTGTCTTTGAACGATTGCCCAGAATCGGGCCCAATCCACTGGCCCAAATCCGGATCTGTATAGACACCACTATAATTAAGCCAGAAACACAGTGTTTACTGTTCCTTTCAATACTGCATGTTCTCAAATTTTATTTTTATCGTAACCAAATATATACAATAACAACAACAACATCAATTTAATTCAATGCAAGTTTATTTGTACAGTGATTTTTACCACAGTGTTGTTACAGAGCAGCTTTACATTTACATTTATGGCAAATTTATCCAGAGCGACTTAGTGTTTAGTGCTTAGTGTTCAGTCAGAGTATGAATCTCTATCTAGTACAAACAGGATTAAGTCCAAACTACTCTTAAACTCAAACACTGCCATAAACACAGGGCCAGTGCTGATACCTAGAAAAAAAGACAACGCAATACCTAGCAAGACTGGAACACCTACAGAGGAGAGAACAAATACAAGACTACATACAGTACAAGTGCAGTACTTATCCAGTGCTCCTAGAAGATCAAGTGCAATTACAGTTTATACCAGTACTTTAGTAGATTAAGATGTGCAGTGGGTGACCATCATCATCCATGATGGAGAGCAGTTTGTGCAGTGTCCTCCTCTCTGCTACGGTCCCGAGAGCCATCAGACTCTTCAACTCCTCCCTGTGGAGCCGGAAGAGGAAGGAGGACAGATGAGGAGCAAGTCCCTTATGTTCAAATTACAGTTTATTTTTATTTGTACTGTAATCACATTACTGTACATCTGCACTCGTCGGACACTATTGACACTTTACTGGACATCTTATGTCAGCACTCATAGACACTATTGACACTTTACTGGACATCTTATGTCAGCACTCATAGACACTATCGACACTACTGGACATCTTATGTCAGCACTCATAGACACTATCGACACTTTACTGGACATCTTATGTCAGCACTCATAGACACTATCGACACTTTACTGGACATCTTATGTCAGCACTCATAGACACTATCGACACTTTACTGGACATCTTATGTCAGCACTCATAGACACTATCGACACTACTGGACATCTTATGTCAGCACTCATAGACACTATTGACACTTTACTGGACATCTTATGTCAGCACTCATAGACACTCTCGACACTTTACTGGACATCTTATGTCAGCACTCATAGACACCATTGACACTTTACTGGACATCTTATGTCAGCACTCATAGACACCATTGACACTTTACTGGACATCTTATGTCAGCACTCATAGACACTATTGACACTTTACTGGACATCTTATGTCAGCACTCATAGACACTATCGACACTTTACTGGACATCTTATGTCAGCACTCATAGACACTCTCGACACTTTACTGGACATCTTATGTCAGCACTCATAGACACTATCGACACTTTACTGGACATCTTATGTCAGCACTCATAGACACTATCGACACTTTACTGGACATCTTATGTCAGCACTCATAGACACTATCGACACTACTGGACATCTTATGTCAGCACTCATAGACACTCTCGACACTTTACTGGACATCTTATGTCAGCACTCATAGACACTATCGACACTTTACTGGACATCTTATGTCAGCACTCATAGACACTATCGACACTTTACTGGACATCTTATGTCAGCACTCATAGACACTATCGACACTTTACTGGACATCTTATGTCAGCACTCATAGACACTATTGACACTTTACTGGACATCTTATGTCAGCACTCATAGACACTATCGACACTACTGGACATCTTATGTCAGCACTCATAGACACTCTCGACACTTTACTGGACACCTTATGTCAGCACTCATAGACACTCTCGACACTTTACTGGACATCTTATGTCAGCACTCATAGACACTATCGACACTTTACTGGACATCTTATGTCAGCACTCATAGACACTCTCGACACTTTACTGGACATCTTATGTCAGCACTCATAGACACTATTGACACTTTACTGGACATCTTATGTCAGCACTCATAGACACTATCGACACTTTACTGGACATCTTATGTCAGCACTCATAGACACTCTCGACACTTTACTGGACATCTTATGTCAGCACTCATAGACACTCTCGACACTTTACTGGACATCTTATGTCAGCACTCATAGACACTCTCGACACTTTACTGGACATCTTATGTCAGCACTCATAGACACTCTCGACACTTTACTGGACATCTTATGTCAGCACTCATAGACACTATTGACACTTTACTGGACATCTTATGTCAGCACTCATAGACACCATTGACACTTTACTGGACATCTTATGTCAGCACTCATAGACACTCGACACTTTACTGGACATCTTATGTCAGCACTCATAGACACTCTCGACACTTTACTGGACATCTTATGTCAGCACTCATAGACACTATCGACACTTTACTGGACATCTTATGTCAGCACTCATAGACACTCTCGACACTTTACTGGACATCTTATGTCAGCACTCATAGACACTATCGACACTACTGGACATCTTATGTCAGCACTCATAGACACTATCGACACTACTGGACATCTTATGTCAGCACTCATAGACACTATCGACACTTTACTGGACATCTTATGTCAGCACTCATAGACACTATCGACACTTTACTGGACATCTTATGTCAGCACTCATAGACACTATTGACACTTTACTGGACATCTTATGTCAGCACTCATAGACACTATCGACACTACTGGACATCTTATGTCAGCACTCATAGACACTATCGACACTTTACTGGACATCTTATGTCAGCACTCATAGACACTCTCGACACTTTTCTGGACATCTTATGTCAGCACTCATAGACACTATCGACACTTTTCTGGACATCTTATGTCAGCACTCATAGACACTCTCGACACTTTACTGGACATCTTATGTCAGCACTCATAGACACTCTCGACACTTTACTGGACATCTTATGTCAGCACTCATAGACACTCTCGACACTTTTCTGGACATCTTATGTCAGCACTCATAGACACTATCGACACTTTACTGGACATCTTATGTCAGCACTCATAGACACTCTCGACACTTTACTGGACATCTTATGTCAGCACTCATAGACACTATCGACACTTTACTGGACATCTTATGTCAGCACTCATAGACACTATTGACACTTTACTGGACATCTTATGTCAGCACTCATAGACACCATTGACACTTTACTGGACATCTTATGTCAGCACTCATAGACACTATTGACACTTTACTGGACATCTTATGTCAGCACTCATAGACACCATTGACACTTTACTGGACATCTTATGTCAGCACTCATCTATCTATCTATCTATCTATCTATCTATTAGTGTTTATATATGCTTTACAAATATATGCTTTTTTTTTTTTTTTTTTTTTAAAAAGAGATGGGTCTTCAGTCGGCGTTTGAAGACCACGCGAGAGTTCGCTGTTCGGACAGCCAGTGGACGTTCGTTCCACCATCTGGGCTCCGGAACAGAGAAGCATTTTGTTGCGTGTCTTTCATGAATCTTAAGTGATGGCGGGTCAAGCCGAGCCATACTTGAAGCGTGAAGGGCTTGAGGTGCGGTTCGACTTTTGACCATTGCCATAAGGTCAGGAGGAGCTGGTCCATTCTTGGCTTTGTAGGCATCAGAACTTTAAACTGAATGCGAGCAGCTACAGGAAGCCAGTGAAGGGAGCGCAGCAGTGGTGTAACATGAGTGAACTTGGGAAGATTGAAGACGAGCCGTGCTGCTGCAGTCTGGATCAGTTGAAGGTCCTGATGGTCTGCAGAGGAAGACCAGCCAGGAGCGAGTTGCAGTAATCGAGCCTTGAAATGACAAGAGACTGGGCGAGCACCTGGGAGGCCTCCTGAGAGAGGAAGGGTCGGATGCGTCTGATATTGTAGTTTACAGAAGTTTAAAAACAGACAGTTACACCATGTAGCAAGCCAGAGGCAACAGCGGCAAGAACACCTCCCTCAGACTGGAGGAAGAAACCTTGGGAGGAACCAAGACTCACAAGGGGAGACCCGTCCTCCTCTGATCAAACAGTATTAACAGTTAAATAAGCCCAGATCAGAATAAAAGCTGAGAGAACCTCTGTTTGAGGTCTGGATGGTAAAAGCTTTAGAAACTGCACAGGTAGAGGCAGTCTCTGACTGAGGCAGTCTCTGACTGAGGCAGTCTCTGACTGAGGCAGTCTAAAAAGTGGGAGTGAGCTGAAACAGTCCCATCATATCTCAATGCTGGTACATGTGGATGACACAGTGATGCAGTGGAGGGTGTAGCAGATGAGCAGAGGAGAGCTGGTTGGTGTCAGGTGAGGAGAAGACCCTGATGGTCAGTCTTCCACCAGCGTTCAGCAGGACAGGAGGGCGGTCATTATCTCAGGAAGAGTAAAGAGACAGTTCTGGTTTGGGTTAGTATAGAGGATGTGAAGTGTTTTAGAGGATGGCTGGCGACTAAAACTAGAAGGATATACATGAGACCACCCTGAGACACTGGGATCCCCCCACTGCACCGTCAATCAACCTCTGTGTGATCATGTGAAGTGGTGGGACAACAGCACCAGCATCTCAGTTGACCGTAAACCTCTGTGGCCAACCAATAAAAACCAATACATACAAATGATGAGATTTGCTAGTTTATTAGGTACTCACGCAATTGGCCACTTTATCAGAAACTCTGTAGGCTTTCAGTCCAAAGTGGATTAAACACCACGTTCACAACTCTCTCTCTTTTTGGGAATATCAGTGACTGGAGAACATCGCACAGCCGTCCTCAGGTATATAGTATACTTTCCCTGGAGTGCATTGGTTGTGGACTGTTTATTGCGATGCATTGTGGGATTGTTTGAGTCTTCTGCTGTATGTTTTTAAACAGGGCTCTGTTTTGGATTTGAACCCAGTTGAGAATCTGTGAGACCTCTTGGGTGGAGATGTTGGCTCTGTGAATCCTTGTCCACGCTTCCTCCAGCAGCTGTGGGATGCACTGCAGTCAGGATGGCTCCAGATACCTGTGACCACCTACCAGCACCTCCCAGTCCATCCAGCTGCTGTCTGTGCTGCACATGCCGGTACTCTGGATATGAGCTGGTGGTCATAATAATGTATATCATTGCTGAATGTATATGGGAGAGAAATCTGTTTAACACAAACACACACGAAACTAAATCTAGATGCTGCTAACAGGGACAGGGATGATGGAGATGGATGCACACAGCACTGTCCAACTTCTATCTATGGATACGTAGCTACAGTGCTTGGATTCATAATATGCTATGTAATGCATACAGTGCTGCCAACCCTGCTGCAGTGAGTGGCTGCCGCATCCAATCTCCCGCCAATCTTCCACACTTCTATCCAAGTACATTAAGCTCAAAGCTGGGTCCAAGTTTCCGAACCTACAGTGAACAGGTTGCTGATTGGATGATAGCAGCTGGTGTGTATAGCTGATTGGTTGTGAACAGAGAATGAAGTTCTCTGTAATGAAGGCTGTACTTGTTTTAAGTGCTGCGTGTGTTTGTTGTTTGTGCTGTTTGTTGTTTCTCTGTGACTGATTTAATGTACATGGAGTGATTTTCAAGGCTGCCCCCTCGCAGCTCACTGAGCCCCCCAGCAGGCCGCTCTTTACCAGCTCTGCTGCGCTGCGCTGTGCGCTGCTGTGGGACCCCGGACGAGGCGGCGCTGTGAAATCTGTTGTAAAGACCTGCGCTAATCCTAATCCCGCCACGCCAGAGCCTCCGTCTGCTCCGTCTGGGTGGAGGTGTACGGGGACAGAGGGGGGCGCTCTGCCTAACTCCCTCACCTGCTCCGTGTTTGTTTTGGTGCGCTGCGCGAGTGAATCAGCTCGTACTGCGAGGGTCAGCGTGGAAGAGTTTTGTGGGCGTCCTGAGCTTTAAAGCTAACTGAGCTCGTATGAACTGAGTGGAAGCAGCAGCATCACAGCTTATCACAGGAGTAGGAGGCCTAGCCTCAGGCTCTCTCTCTCTCTCTCTCTCTCTCTCTCTCTCTCTCTCTGATTCTCTCTCTCTCTCTCTCTCTCTCTCTCTCTCTCTCTCTCTCTCTCTTTATTTGATTCTCTGTTTCTCTCTCTCTGATTCTCTGTTTCTCTCTCTCTCTTTGATTCTCTCTCTCTCTCTGATTCTCTCTCTCTCTCTCTGATTCTCTCTCTCTCTCTCTCTCTCTCTCTCTCTCTGATTCTCTCTCTCTCTTTGATTCTCTCTCTCTATTTAATTTTTTCTCTTTCTCTTTGTTTCTCTCTCTTTGATTCTCTGTTTCTCTCTCTCTCTCTCTCTCTCTCTCTCTCTCTCTCTCTCTCTCTCTCTCTCTGATTCTCTGTTTCTCGCTCTTTCTATTTTTCTATTTTTTTCTCTCTTCCTCTCTCTCTCTTGTTCTCTACCTTTCTTGACCTCTCTCTCTCTTGCTCTCTTTCTATTTTATTCTCGATTTTTCTCTCTTTCTCTCTATTTTTTCTCTCTGTCTCTTGTTCTCTACCTCTTTCTTTCTCTACCTCTTTCTTTTTATCTCTCTCACTTTTATTTCTTTACAATTTCTTTATTTTTTACTCTCCGTTGGTCTCTTTCTCTTTCTGTTGTTTTCTCCACCACTCACATTTCCTGCTATGCCCTTCTATCACGTTGTTACGTTTGTCCTAATCCTTTTTTAGTTTCTCTCTGCTTCTGTCTTTTCACTACCTCCTTTTCTGTTCCCTCTCTCTTTCCTGTCTTCTTTCTTTCCATTTATCTTTTCTCTATATTTCTCTCTCTCTCTCTCTCTCTCTCTCTCTCTCTCTCTCTCTCTCTCTCTCTCTCTCTCTCTCTCTCTCTCTCGGTTCCTCTTCAGTGTTTTTCTTTGTGTAGGAGTGTAAACGGTGTGATCCTGTGGAGTAACAGATGCTGTTTAGCGTCAGTGGAGGAGAACAGAGTGAGTCCGTGAGGAACCTCACAGTCTCAGTGCTCAGACTGCTTTAAAGGTCTGACCCAGATAAAAGATCCAGTTACGTCTGAAACCGCCCGACTGATCTCAGCTCTTCTCAGCTCTTCTCATCTGCTCTCAACTCTTCTCAACAGCTCTCCTCTCTTCTCAACCCTTCTCGTCTGCTCTCCTCTCTTCTCAACCCTTCTCGTCTGCTCTCCTCTCTTCTCATCCCTTCTCGTCTGCTCTCCTCTCTTCTCAACCCTTCTCGTCTGCTCTCCTCTCTTCTCAACCCTTCTCATCTGCTCTCAACCCTTCTCATCTGCTCTCCTCTCTTCTCAACCCTTCTCATCTGCTCTCCTCTCTTCTCAACCCTTCTCGTCTGCTCTCCTCTCTTCTCAACCCTTCTCATCTGCTCTCCTCTCTTCTCAACCCTTCTCATCTGCTCTCTTCTCTTCTCAACCCTTCTCGTCTGCTCTCCTCTCTTCTCAACTCTTCTCGTCTGCTCTCCTCTCTTCTCAACTCTTCTGAACAGCCTTGTTGGTTCTCAACCCTTCTCTTTTCTCAATTCTTCTCATCTGCTCTCCTCTCTTCTTAACCCTTCTCATCTGCTCTCTTTTCTTCTCAACTCTTCTCATCTGCTCTCCTCTCTTCTCAACTCTTCTGAACAGCCTTGTCGGTTCTCAACTCTTCTCATCTGCTCTTCTCTCTTCTCAACTCTTCTCATCTGCTCTCCTCTCTTCTCAACTCTTCTCATCTGCTCACCTCTCTTCTCAACTCTTCTCATCTGCTCTCCTCTCTTCTCAACTCTTCTCAACAGCTCTTCTCTCTTCTCAACACTTCTCATCTGCTCTCCTCTTTTCTCAACTCTTCTCATCTGCTCTCGTCTCTTCTGTGAGACACACACAACCTGAGCCCATCAATCAATCAATCAATCAATCAATCAATCAATCAGGAGAAATCTAAAGAAAGCCAGCCACACCTCCAAATTTCAAAATTCAAGGTAGGTTCTGTTTCCCATCCAAACAACCCCAAACACGGTCAGTGATGTTGAGGTTCTGGACTCTGGGGTGGTCAGTCCACTGTTCTGAGAACACCAGCAGCTTCTTTGTTTGATGATAATTCTGTATCTCCTATTCTCAGTGAGGAGCTTCTTAAACAGCTACACATCCTTTCAGACCCCCATAGCACTGAAGTGTCTTCTCACAGTGTAAGGATGGACAGATCTAAAGGTGGAGCCTGGTGTTCTCCTCTCACTCATTGTTTATCTAATTGTGGATAGTGTTGTTGGGTCTACCAGGTCTTCCAGGTGGTTGTCAGGAGCTTAATTAGCCTTTTTGAACTCTTGGAAACTCTTGTATTTACTTTCTCTTCCCTTATATATATTTAATCAGCTCTAAAATACCTCCACAAACATCACAAACAGACCAAACAACCTCTGACCGTTTAAAGTAAAGGCCACTTGGTCGGACGTCTAACGCGGCGAGCTGGATATATTAATACAGGATAATTACAGTCAGACTGAGCGCGAGTTTGGTTGTACGTTAAAGCTGGGGGATTTATTGGAGTTGGCTTTCATGGTGTGAAATCGTGTCGGGAGATGATTCTTCTTGTCCCTCCTTTGTTCTAATTTGGTCCGTTTGAGAGCAGCGCTAAGCTATTTTCAGCCTCCGCTGAGTCCTCCCACTCCTTCCTGGGTCCTTTTTTTTTCTTCATAGCATGTTTATTCATTTTATGTCATTAGAAGAGTAGAAGAGCCTTTCTCAGCCTGGAACCGGGTTCTGGGTTCTTTGGTGAGTAAGTGCTGGGGTTTGTCTCTCGAGTGCTCCTGTTTCAGTATCACATACAGTAGGCAGCTCCGCAGCTCCCACTGAATTATTCACCACAGCAAAATGACATGGCAAAGCAAGAATCCTGTTATGTAGAGAAAGAGTGAGTGAGTGTGTGAATAGGAGTGAGAAAGTGCAAGAGTGTGCAAAAGTAAGAGAGCAAGAGAGTGAGAAACTGCAAGAGTGTGCAGGAGAGAGAGTAAGAAAGTGCAAGAGTGTGCATGAGAGAGAGTGAGAGTGTGCAGGAGAGAGAGTGAGAGTGTCCAAGAGAGAGAGTGAGAAAGTGCAAGAGTGTGCAAGAGACAGAGGGAGGAGGTGCAAGAGAGAGTGAGTGAGAACGTGCAGGAATGTGCAGGAGTGTGCAAGAGTGAGTGAGTGAGAAAGTGCAAGAGAGAGTGAGAAAGTGCAAGAGTGAGTGAGAAAGTGCACATGTGCTAGAGAGAGTGAGAACATGCAAGTGTGCAAGAGAGTGAGAATGTGCAAAAGTGTGCAAGTGTATTAGAGAGTGAGAAAGTGCAAGAGTGTGAGAGAGTGTAAGAGAGCGAGAGTGTGAGGGGTGGGGCTCCAGTAGGAGGGAGGAGGACGGGGCTCCAGAGGGAGGGAGGAGGACGAGGCTCCAGTAGGAGGGAGGAGGACGGGGCTCCAGTAGGAGAGAGGAGGACGGGGCTCCAGTAGGAGGGAGGAGGACGGGGCTCCAGAGGGAGGGAGGAGGACGGGGCTCCAGAGGGAGGAAGGAGGACGGGGCTCCAGAGGGAGGAAGGAGGACGGGGCTCCAGTAGGAGGGAGGAGGACGGGGCTCCAGAGGGAGGGAGGAGGACGAGGCTCCAGTAGGAGGGAGGAGGACGGGGCTCCAGTAGGAGAGAGGAGGACGGGGCTCCAGTAGGAGGGAGGAGGACGGGGCTCCAGTAGGAGGGAGGAGGACGGGGCTCCAGTAGGAGGGAGGAGGACGGGGCTCCAGAGGGAGGGATGAGGACGGAGCTCCAGAGGGAGGAAGGAGGACGGGGCTCCAGTAGGAGGGAGGAGGACGGGGCTCCAGAGGGAGGGAGGAGGACGGGGCTCCAGAGGGAGGAAGGAGGACGGGGCTCCAGTAGGAGAGAGGAGGACGGGGCTCCAGAGGGGGGGGGGAGGACGGGGCTCCAGAGGGAGGGAGGAAGACGGGGCTCCAGAGGGAGGAAGGAGGACGGGGCTCCAGTAGGAGAGAGGAGGACGGGGTGCCAGAGGGAGGGACAGACTGACCTAAGTCGAGCGTTTACAGAGGGACACGTTTATCACTGTCTGTCTGTCCCCCTAAACACACCGCAGCTCACTCCCGCTCACTCCCGCTCACTCCCGCTCACTCCCGCTCACTCCCGCTCACTCCCGCTCTCTCCCGCTCACTCCCGCTCACTCCCGCTCGGCTGACGGCTGGTTTAATTTGCTGAAGGTGAAGGTGATTATGTGGAAGCTGCTCTGGCCGGATTTGTTTTGGTGCTGGTGTGAACGCGGTTCTCCGTCTGCGCGTGTGCAGGAGATGAAAGTTCAGTACAAATTAATCATCACCGCTTCAACTGAGCCTCATTTACAATCAGCACCGACACAAACACACACTGTTTATCTGAGCGGACGGGAAGGAGCCGGATTCTACAGCTTGTAGTTTTCTGCGCTGACAGTGACCACGGTGACCACTGCTGGACAGAGAGCAGGAAAGCCCCCGGAGACGAGGGCAACGCAGGGACACGCATGCCATCCTCACCTAACCTCATCACACCATGACATCATTATCACATCCCTCCATCCCTCTACTGTCGTAGTACATCTCTGCCTGTGAATAATAATAATAATAATAATAATAATAACAATAACTAATACTACCATAACTAATACTACTACTATGTTTTATTATTATTATTATTATTATTATTATTATTATTATTATTATTATTATTATTATTATTATTATTATTATTATTATTAAGTAGTAGTATTAGTTATGGTAGTATTAGGTATTATTTATTATTATTATTAGTAGTAGTAGTAGTAGTAGTAATAATAGCGTTTGTTGTTATTATTTTTATTATTATTACTACTACTGCTATTATTATTATTATTATTATATGTAGTAGTAATTATTATTAAAATAATAAAGATGATGTTTGAGTACATTTCTGCCATTTAATAATAATAATAACAATAACAATAACAATAAATAGTAATTAAAACAATAGTAGTAGTAGTAGTAATTATTATAATAATAATAATAATAATAATAATAATATTATTATTATTATTATTATTATTATTATTATTATTATTATTATTAGGTGGTTTTCTGTCTTGAGTACATCTCTGCCTGTAAAACAACAATGAAAGAAATAATAGTAAAATAATAATAATAATAATAATAATAATAATAATAATAATAATAATAATAAAGAGTAGTTATTTTTTATCAGCAGTAGTAGTTGGTATTATTATTATTATTATTATTATTATTATTATTATTATTATTATTATTATTATTATTATTATTATTATGAGTAGTAGTAGTAGTAGTAATAATAGTGTTTGTTATTATTATTATTATTATTATTATTATTATTACTACTACTATTTTATATGTAGTAGTAATTATTGTTGAAATAATAAAGATGTCTGAGTACATCTCTGCCATTTAATAATAATAATAATAACAATAGTAGTAGTAATATAATAATAATAATAATAATAATAATAATAATAATAATAATAATAATAATAATAATTAAGTGGATTTCTGTCTGAGTACATCTCTGCCTGTAAAACAACAATAATGAAAATTCTTCTTCTTTGTCCTAGTAGTAATAATTAGTAATTGTTCTTAAAATAATTAGTGATTTTAAGTAAATCGCTCTTTGTGAATAATACTACTAATAATAATAATAATAATTATTATTATTATTATTATTATAAAATAATAGAGTAGTCATTCTGATTAGTGGTAGTAATTCGTAATGATTATTCAAATAAATTATGAGTATTATAATTTGTAGAATATTTATTTTAGATTTATTTATCGTGATTTAATCACAACATTACACTTAACTGACACAATAAATCAGCGTAAATGGACATATGAGGTTTGGTCAGTGCTGATATGCTTTGCCACATGAAGCCCTGTGTTACCAGAAGATATGATCACAAACAGCAGTGTTTAATACAGAGACCCTTTATCACCACCGCGAGTCTCACATACCACCAGTCCATCTCCGCCCCTTCTCATGACTGTGGCTGGTCAGGCCTCTGAGACGCTGTTATGGCTGCAGCAGGATGGGAGCTAAAGCAGGCTCATAGAGATGTAATGGGCAGATGTCCACAAACTTGTGGCCACGTAGTGCAAGCAGCACTTGAATACCTTGCGTTGACTTTCTCACAGTCACTGTTCCGAGAGACACCACCATGTAGACAGTCTGTTCCCGTCTCGCCACGTCTCTCTGTGACAGGAGCTGCACTGAGACGTCCTCCCCTCAGAAGACTCAGAAGACAGTGTGAAATTTAGGTGACTGATGTGTTCGTCTGTCAGTCTTTTCTCTCCGGGCCGCAGGAGGTGATGGCTTGTTTCTTGTCTGTTTTGTTTTGGGACTGTCTTCATGGTGCTGTTGAGGAGTGTGCATTGGCACTTGTTCTCTGTTATCAGTGAGCGAGACCAGATCAGCTGTGTTCAGTGACAGGACAGCACCAGTGGGTTTGATGGACAGTGCAGGACGGTGACGTGTCTCAAAACCTACTGAGCTCCTACATAGGCAGCATTTTACATCATAGTATGCACTTCTGACATGTAGACTGTCCCAATTCTTACATACCTTAAACATGCTTCTACTGAGGAACCTTATTTAGACCTGATTTTAAAGAAGCATCGAACTCTTCCTCAGCCGCTAAGACAATCCCATGATGCAACACAGGCTAATCTACGAGCAGTGAAGTGGTTTTAAAATGTGAATTATTTTGATTCTCTCTGGAGTTTTAATGTGTTTCTGGTCATATAATCACACAAAACAGTATTTTATTATCAACTCTGTAACGAGTCCTTCACCATTTACACTTTTATACTCGAGCCATTAGCATTTATGTTAGCAGATTTTTAAGCCTCGGGCTATTGTTTTGGATGCCGGTCGGTAGCTTAGCAACCAGCTAAAACACAGGTGGTGTGCTGCAGTGGGGGGAACAAGCCGTGACGCAGTCTCTCTCTAACTAGAGCGTCTCAGGGTCTCGTCTCAAACCCTAGTGAGTGTCTAAGTAGGCTGTCTAGGTAGCAGCTGTGTAAGTAGCAGTGTTCTCTCCTCATCTCTCCTCATAAAACAGATTACTGAGACTCTAGTTAGAGAGAGACTGCGTCACGGCTTGTTCCCCCCACTGCAGCACGCCACCGGTGGTTTAGCTGGTTGCTAAATTACCAGCCAGCATCCAAAACAATAGCCCGAGGCTTAAAAATCTGCTAACATAAATGCTAATGTCTCGAGTATAAAACTGCTAAACGGTGAAGGACTCGTTACAGAGTTGATAATAAAATACTGTTTTGTGTGATTATATGACCAGAAACACATTAAAACTCCAGAGAGAATCAAAATAACTCACATTTTAAAACCACTTCACTGCTCCTAGATTAGCCTGTGTTGCATCATGGGATTGTTTTAGCGGCTGAGGAAGAGTTCGATGCTTTTTTAAAATCAGGTCTAAATAAGGTTCCTCAGTAAACAGCATGTTTAAGGTATGTACGAATTGGGACAGTCTACATGTCAGGAGCGCATACTATGACGTAAAAGGCTGCCTATGTAGGAGCTCAGTAGGTTTTGAGACACACCCTCAGTAATCTGTTTTATGAGGAGAGAGAGCACTGCTACTTAAACAGCTGCCTACTTAGACACTCACTAGGTTTTGGGACAGACCCACTGTGTATTAGAGCTGAAACTAATATTCAATAAAATCAAATATAGACAGTAAAATAAAATATTGACAATATAAATGATATGTCTTATTGAAAAAGGCCATAGTGTGTATTTCATATTCTATATATAAGGGGTCACTAATAGGCGGACTGCGGTACAGGTTCGGACCCAGACGTTGTTAAATGCGGACCCAAACTGATAAACTACTCAGAATGATTTCATTTTGACTGTGTTTATTATTTTAAACACTTGGGGACAAGTGTTTAAAAAGCTATTTATTCCAGACATGCTTTAAAACACTATTTCTTTTAAATATTCAAACAGTATTGATATAGTAAGTAGTGCTTTTACATACCTCAGTGTGTTTATTTAACCCTTTCCAAGCTTCTCCTTCTATAAACAACCCAGTATTATTATCAGTTCTCATCTAATACCTGCTTTGACTGCTCAGTACTTCATTAAGCTAAATCAAGATTTGCTGCTGAAGGAACTGAATACATTCATACAATGTCTGGGGCGTCCAGGAGAAATCTGGAACTACACTTTGTTCTTCAAACTGGATCAAGATCTGATCTACTTCTCTCACAATAACATATTCATGTTACTTTGTGTTGTATGTCTGATTATTTACATCTGTTCCAATCAGATCTGCTGTTCTTACTGGTGGACATACACTTATAGATCAGATAAATACTGAGAGATATAAACAGTATGTTTAATGTTTTTCTTACATCATAAAGTTTTGAACCAGGAAATCTTCAGGGGTCATATTCTCTGTAGGACGGTTGTCCCTGTTCCTATCAGTCAACACACCGACAGCCAATGCAGACACGCCAGGTGACGTAACGCAATTGGTTTTCACCTCGAAGCCGTCTTGAAAAGCTGTGATGGCAAATAAATAGTGTATTTATTTATTTATTTATTTAATTATTTATTTCTTCATTTACGCCTAAGTTTGTTGTGTTGAGCACTTTTCAGTGGGCTCCTCCCTCGTGTAGCATCTCAAGCAGCTGTAGAAGATTAGATTGCGCTGCTTATCTCGGCCCTCATCTCTTCTCCTTTATAGATTTGTGTTTGACTCGAGGAGCCGTGTGAATAGCGACGATGGCTCTGATTGAAGTATTTGAGCAGAGGCTGTTGAAAGCATGAGGGAGGAGGTGGTTGGTGGGGGCAGAGGAGACAGAAATAACCTTCAAGACGTCTTTCCGACCAGACTATAAATTCCCGTTACGATTACGATTCCCTTTCATGATCACTCGGGGACAGATCCTGAGCACTCTGTAATCATTGCCCCTCGGTGGCCTCGTGGGCCGCGTTAGTGTGAAATTGATTGTGGGTTTTAACTTAACTCTTGGTCGTGGGTCGTTAGCATGCCGGAGGCGAGTAATGAGCTTGGCGTTTGAATCATTACGTTCAGTACCGACGGCCTGACTGGCGTGTTTTTTGACTCGGCATCTTTCTTAGCTGTCTAGAGTGAGTTTTTTCCACATAAAACGCTAAAAGCCAAAAGTATGTGGACACCACCTACTAATTCTTGCAATACTCATTGCTAACTGGTGTATAAAAGCAAGCGTGTAGCTCTCCATAGACAAAGACTGGCAGTAGAATGGTGAATGGAACAAGACAGTGGGCGGGTCAGCTCCAGCCACATGGTTCCCTCTGATGGTGATGACAAGTAGGACCAGCAAAAGCCAATAACGTGTGCACACCTGAAACAAATCAGAAGGAACTCAAGTCTAAAGTCTTACTGTGAGTCCAGTGCTATCATAAGGCTCTGCCCGGCCACGCCTCCCATCTATCCACACCCTGTAGCTGGTGACAGAGTCCAAGCAGAGTCCCTGGGGTGCCCTATCAGTCTCTCCACTGCCGGGGTTTTGGGGTTTCCTTTGAAGCTCTTCGCTGAAGGGCTGTGACTGATGCTACCAGGCCGACACAGTAGACGACCAGCAGATCTTTACTGGCCACTGCCATTGTTTTTCATTGCCTCTACCAGCCTAGGTTGGTGAAAGCTGGTAGCACATGCTTCCTCACTGAAATGCTAACTAAATGGGCAGGACAGCAGGCAGGTCACCTCCAGCCACACGGTCCACTGTAATGATAATAGTAAATCAACACAAACTACCCCTCAGGGCAGCCTAGAGCGGCACAAACATTTGAAACAATCAGAAACAACTTATTTACAAGACATGAGGCTCCACGTGGGCCACGCCTCCCGGCCAGTAGCAGGTAACAGAGTCCGAGCAGAGTCCCTGGGGTGCCCTCTCAGTCTCTTCACTGCAATGGTTTTGGGGTTTCCTTTGGAGGGCTGTAGCTGACCCTACCAGTTCACCACACGGCTGCACCAGCAGATCTTTACTGGTCGCTGTCTAAGAAGCCACAATGCCGCCTCTTCCGCTGTCCTCCACTTGGGTCTACCGACCTGGATGGCTGAAGGGTGGTAGAACATGCTGCCTCTGTGACCTGCTGACTGAACGTCCAGAACAGCAGACAGGTGATCTCCAGCCGGCCCAGCACAGAACAGCACACCTAAAACATGAACACATCTTAAACTAATCAGCAACAAATTATTTATTTCGATTTTAGTCTCAAATATAGAGAGTCTGGTGCCACTGTGAGGCTTTGGCCACACCCACATGTCCATGGCTTGAAGTAGGTTGCAGATGTGAATGGGGACCAGGGCTGTTAGATTTGATGCTTTGGGTACAGTTCTCTCATAATGGCCACTGGATAGTCAACATGGCACCTCGTGGCAAACAACTCTCTGAGAACGTGAGAAATAGAATTGTTGCTCTCCACAATGATTGCTTAGGCTATACGAAGATAACAGATGCTGCAGAGGTTGAAGAAGTGGGAGCTCAGCCTGTTGATGCTTAGACCACACGCTGCACACTGCATCAGCTCGGTCTGCATGGCCGTGGTCCCAGTAGAAAGCCTCCTCTGAAGCTGACGCCCAAGAAACCCTGCAAGCAGTTTGCTGAAGATGAGCAGCCCAGGTGCATGGATTACTGGAGCCATGTCCTGTGGTCTGATGAGACCTGGGCAGTCGTGGCCTGAAGGTTAGGGAGGTCGCCGGTTCGATCCCCGGGACCGGCAAGTCATGACTGTAGTGCCCTTGAGCAAGGCACCTAACCCCAACTGCTCCCCGGGCGCCGTGGATAAGGGCTGCCCACCGCTCCGGGCACGTGTTCTCACCGTCCCCTAGTGTGTATGTTCACTAGTGTGTGTATATGTGGGTGTTTCACTGCACGGATGGGTTAAATGCAGAGGTCAAATTCCACTGTGTGCAAACACGTGGCTAATCGTAGTTCTACGTTCTACGTAAACTTCTTTGGCTCAGATGGTGTCCAGCACCCTGGCGAGGAGTACCAAGATCACAGTGTCTTACCTACAGTAAAGCATGATGGTGGTAGCACCATGGTCTGGGACTGCTTGAGCAAGTGCCCAAGCATTAGGTTAGAATGCTTATCACAGGATGTGGGCACAGTTTGAAAACTTTCAGAAGACAGGAGAGGCAAGTGGGCAATATTAGCTAGAATTAAGGACCATCTTTTTTTTTTTTCATCACTGCATTTAAGCCTGCATGCATGTCTTCTCTGTGCATCCTCGAGGTTTGGTAATCTGCGACTTAGCAATTCTCTTATCGAGCAAGAAGTCCTGTAGCTACTTGTGTCTTTCACACATTCTATCTCTTTGTCATGTGCCCTTCTATCACCCCCTTCTTCCTCCTCCCGTCTCCCTCTCTTTCTCTGGCTGCTGCATATATATATATATTCCGAAGACAGTGATGGAGGATCCTGCGTCTTGTGCCAGCCCTGGAGTCGACAAGCCTATAAAGCGCAGCACTGTGCTGGCGGAAAAAACCCGGAATGATTCACGGCTTTAGCGGTCCCATAAACCCCAGGCTCATCCGTCAGAGAGGGACAGGGCAGCCCGGCCTGCGCTCTCTTTCCCGCTGCCCTCGCGCTGAGTCATGCCGACGTGGAGGGTCTCGGCCAAGTGCTCCGTTCTCCTGCGAAGTTTTTGTTTTGGGGCTCGGCGGCCCGGACTTGTCAGTCAGAGCGGAGAGGAGCGTCGCTCCCCTGTGCCCGCAGAAATCTGCAAAGTGCTACATGCGTCTGTGAGAACTTTGAAGGGCACTGGCGTTCACGAAGACGTCCCTGGAGTGCAAGTGCTGCTTACTTTGTTGGATGAAGACCGCCTTTGATGACCAGATGAAGGGTGGTCTCTGACTTCTGCACTGTGCAGTATGGATGAAAGTTTGTAGACCCTATTTCTAACAAGTGACCTCAGTTACTTTTATTAACTCAGACTTTCAGCTGTGAAGCGGTGGAGAGTGATGGAGCCACTCCAGTGATCCAGAACTGACCAATCAACATCAGTACCTGACCTCACTAGTGCTCAATCAGATCCTCACAGCAATGTTCCAACATCAGTACCTGACCTCACTAAATACTTAATCAAATCCTCACAGTAATGTTCAACATCAATACCTGACTTCAATCAAATCCTCACAGCAGTGTTCCAACATCAGTACCTGACCTCACTAATATTCAATCAAATCCTCACAGCAATGTTCAACATCAGTACCTGACCTCACTAAATACTCAGTCAAATCCTCACAGCAATGTTCAATATCAGTTCCTAACTGCTCTAATACTCAGATCCTCACAGCAATGTTCCAACATCAGTATCTGACCTCACTAATATTCAATCAAATCCTCACAGCAATGTTTCAACAGCAGTACCTGACCTCACTCATATTCAATCAAATCCTCACAGCAATGTTCAACATCAGTACCTGACCTCAGTTAGTGAGGTCAGATACTGATGTTGGATCCTCACAGCAATGTTCCAACATCAGTACCTGACTTCAATCAAATCCTCACAGCTGTGTTCCAACAGCAGTACCTGACCTCACTAATATTCAATCAAATCCTCACAGCAATGTTCCAACATCAGTATCTGACCTCACTAATATTCAATCAAATCCTCACAGCAATGTTTCAACAGCAGTACCTGACCTCACTCATATTCAATCAAATCCTCACAGCAATGTTCAACATCAGTACCTGACCTCAGTTAGTGAGGTCAGATACTGATGTTGGATCCTCACAGCAATGTTCCAACATCAGTACCTGACTTCAATCAAATCCTCACAGCTGTGTTCCAACAGCAGTACCTGACCTCACTAATATTCAATCAAATCCTCACAGCAATGTTCAACATCAGTACCTGACCTCACTAATATTCAATCAAATCCTCACAGCAATGTTCAACATCAGTACCTGACCTCACTAATGTTCAATCAAATCCTCACAGCAGTTCCCACATCACTACCTGACCTCACTAATGTTCAATCAAATCCTCACAGCAGTGTTCTAACATTAGTATCTGACTTCAATCAAACCCTCACAGCAATGTATCAACATTAGTACCAGACCTCACTAATATTCAATCAAGGCCTCACAGCAATGTTCCACTGTCACTGTAAAGCCTTCCTAGAAGAGTAGATACTGTTACTGCAGTATGCAAAGAGGTGTGACTATTAATACTCTATATTTCAGAAGTACAGTGTCTACAATGTTTTGAACACTGTAGTACATGTAGGCTGTAACTGTGTAATATATATATATATATATATATATATATATATATATATATATATATATATATATATATATATATATATATATATATAATTTATTTATTTATTTATTTATTTTCCTCACAGCCACACCTGCAGTACGTGATTGGTCACAACGTGGCTATTAACTACTGATGTTTAGAGTTTGTGGTCACACTGGCACCGTCCTGGCTCTAGACATTGTTGTGAAAAGGAGCCTTGACGGAGCAGCGTAGGTGTCAGGTGTGAGACCCTGCTTTACCGAAAATAGCTGTCAAGTTCTTATTTATGTATTTATTTATAAACTTTGTTTTGTGAGATGTGCCTCAGTTTGTTTTCTTTCTTTCTTTCCTTATTTATTTATTTTTTAAACGTCCCTCAACTAGGATTACGTAAATGGCTCGGCGGACTGTTATTTTTGGCTACGCTCGTCTCAGGACTCTTCATGTGTTTTAAAAATGAAACACCAGGAAAAGTCTTTGGAAACAGATCGATGTAAATGATTCAGCAGGAATGTTGACGTACGTCCGTGTGTGTGTGTGTTTGTGTGTGTGTTTGTGTGTGTGCAGGTTCTGCGGAGACTGTCTTCAGCCGTGTCTGCAGGTGACGTCCCCGCTCTGTCCCCTGTGCCGCATGCCTTTCGACCCAAAGAAAGTGGACAAGTCCTCCAGTGTTGAGAAGCAGCTCTCCTCGTACAAAGCCCCCTGCCGAGGGTGCAGCAAAAAAGTGAGTCCACTCTTCGCACGTGCGCGTGCACCAAAGTGATTGTGTGTGAAATGCTGCTGTGTGTCCACAAGCTTGTCCACAAGTTATAATTCCCTGTGTTATCGGTTTCATGCTGTCCATACGGGTTAGTTATGGTCCCTACAAAGATTAATACATGACCACTTCACACACATCAAAGTTCTGAACACATTTCAATGGAAGTCAATGGAACCAGAATTTTTCCCAGGCTGTTTTAGAGCATTTCTATTGGTCCGTGGCTTCAGTGGACAGTGTTGAACTGACATAACATTAAAATCACCTCCCTGTATGTACAAGCACTGATCATATAGGAGCTACACTTACAGACTGTAGTTCATCTGATTCTCTGTATACTTTATTACTCTGTTCTTTAATGATCAGGACCCCCACAGGGCCACCACAGAGCAGCTACTATAAGGGAGGTGGATCATTCTCAGCACTGCAGTGACACTGACTTGGTGGTGGTGTGTTAGTGAGTGTTGTGCTGGTGAGAGTGGATCAGTGGAGAGTGGATTTAAACGGAGAATGACCCACCTCCCTAATAGTACCTGCTCTGTGGTGGTCCTGACCATTCAACAGGGTGAAAAAGGGATTATCAGATGAACTACAGTCTGTAAGTGTAGAACTACAAAGTGCTCCTCTATGGTTAGTGGAGCTGATACGATAACAGGTGGCTTCAGTGTTGTGGCTGATGTTAAGGTTCCTCAGCTGTGGGACTGGAGACCCCCCCTGTTCTGTACAGTGTAGTGTTTCTCTGCTCTAACACATTCACTCCAGTTCCAGAAGGGTTTGTTAATCAGCTGATGACTTGGATGAGATGCATTGGGGAAAGCACAGGGGGGGTTCTCTGGAGAGCAAATTGGGGTCCTGTGCCAACACCATAACACTGGTGGAGACCTCTTCTGTCTAACCTTCCTCGTCACATTGCAGGTCACGCTGGTCAAAATGAGGTCTCACATTTCGTCTTGCACAAAGGTTCAGGAACAGATGGCCAACTGCCCCAAGTTCATGCCCGTGGTTCCCACCTCACAGCCTATTCCCAGGTGAGCAGCCAATCAGAACACTGTTAAACACTATCTCTTTAATCCTTTGTTATTAGTGCATGTGTGTGTATTTGTGTGTGTGTGTGTGTGTGTGTGTGTGTGTGAGTGTGCGTGCCTGTCTGGCAGCGCGTCAGAAGAATGAGAAGTTTCTGGAGTCTGAATTTCAGAGCCGTTCGTTACTCCGGGTGTATGTAGTCCCGGAGTGAAGCGTCTCCCCACAGGCCTGCGCACTCTTTTATGTATCAACACAAAGAAGAACAACAACACAAACTCTGCAGGCTCTACATTCTCCACACACACACGCGCGCACACACACACTCCACATCAGCTCTGTATTCAGCTGACACAGGAGAAAACAGCCGTTCCCACTCCACGCCTGGGGACCCCCAACCCCACCCTGCACTTCCTCACATGTTCTCTGCTTAGACTCACGAGCTAAACAGCGCATTACAATAAGGAGCACGCTGATCTCGGGGGGACGTCTGTTTGATAAAAGGCCTGTTTGATTAGTTTGTAATGATTATAATCCAGTATGAATCTGCAGTGTGTGTAGTGCTTACAGTCTGACAGTAATAACTGTGGAGTGATTTTAATCCAGTATGAATCTGCAGTGTGTGTAGTGTTTACAATGTGACAGTAATAACAGTGGAGTGATTTTAATCCAGTATGAATCTGCAGTGTGTGTAGTGTTTACAATCTGACAGTAATAACTGTGGAGTGATTTTAATCCAGTATGAATCTGCAGTGTGTAGTGTTTACAGTCTGATAGAAATAACTGTGGAGTGATTATAATTCAGTATGAATCTGCAGTGTGTGTAGTGTTTACAGTCTGACAGTAATAACTGTGGAGTGATTTTAATCCAGTATGAATCTGCAGTGTGTGTAGTGTTTACAATCTGACAGTAATAACTGTGGAGTGGTTTTAATCCAGTATGAATCTGCAGTGTGTAGTGTTTACAGTCTGATAGAAATAACTGTGGAGTGATTATAATTCAGTATGAATCTGCAGTGTGTGTAGTGTTTACAGTCTGACAGTAATAACTGTGGAGTGATTTTAATCTAGTTTGAATCTGCAGTGTGTGTAGTGTTTACAGTCTGACAGTAATAACTGTGGAGTGATTATAATACAGTATGAATCTGCAGTGTGTGTAGTGTTTACAGTCTGACAGTAATAACTGTGGAGTGATTTTAATCCAGTATGAATCTGCAGTGTGTGTAGTGTTTACAGTCTGACAATAATAACTGTGGAGTGATTATAATCCAGTATGAATCTGCAGTGTGTGTAGAGTTTACAGTCTGACAGTAATAACTGTGGAGTGATTATAATTCAGTATGAATCTGTAGTGTGTGTAGTGTTTACAGTCTGACAGTAATAACTGTCGAGTGATTGTAATCCAGTATGAATCTGCAGTGTGTGTAGTGTTTACAATCTGACAGTAATAACTGTGGAGTGATTTTAATCTAGTTTGAATCTGCAGTGTGTGTAGTGTTTACAATCTGACAGTAATAACTGTGGAGTGATTTTAATCCAGTATGAATCTGCAGTGTGTGTAGTGTTTACAGTCTGACAGTAATAACTGTGGAGTGATTATAATCCAGTATGAATCTGCAGTGTGTGTAGTGTTTACAGTCTGACAGTAATAACTGTGGAGTGATTATAATCCAGTATGAATCTGCAGTGTGTGTAGTGTTTACAGTCTGACAGTAATAACTGTGGAGTGATTATAATTCAGTATGAATCTGCAGTGTGTGTAGTGTTTACAATCTGACAGTAATAACTGTTGAGTGATTGTAATCCAGTATGAATCTGCAGTGTGTGTAGTGTTTACAGTCTGACTGAAATAACTCTGTATTGATTATAATACAGTATGAATCTGCAGTGTGTGTAGTGTTTACAGTCTGACAGTAATAACTGTGGAGTGATTATAATCCAGTATGAATCTGTAGTGTGTGTAGTGTTTACAGTCTGACAGTAATAACTGTGGAGTGATTATAATTCAGTATGAATCTGCAGTGTGTGTAGTGTTTACAATCTGACAGTAATAACTGTGTAGTGATTTTAATCTAGTTTGAATCTGCAGTGTGTGTAGTGTTTACAGTCTGACAGTAATAACTGTGTAGTGATTTTAATCTGGTTTGAATCTGCAGTGTGTGTAGTGTTTACAATCTGACAGTAATAACTGTGTAGTGATTTTAATCTAGTTTGAATCTGCAGTGTGTGTAGTGTTTACAGTCTGACAGTAATAACTGTGTAGTGATTTTAATCTAGTTTGAATCTGCAGTGTGTGTAGTGTTTACAGTCTGACAGTAATAACTGTGGAGTGATTATAATTCAGTATGAATCTGCAGTGTGTGTAGTGTTTAAAGTCTGACAGTAATAACTGTGGAGTGATTATAATCCAGCATGAATCTGCAGTGTGTGTAGTGTTTACAATCTGACAGTAATAACTGTGGAGTGATTATAATCCAGTATGAATCTGCAGGGTGTGTAGTGTTCACAATCTGACAGTAATAACTGTGGAGTGATTATAATCCAGTATGAATCTGCAGTGTGTGTAGTGTTTACAGTCAGACAGCAATAACTGTGGAGTGATTTTAATCCAGTATGAATCTGCAGTTTGTGTAGTGTTTACAGTCTGGCAGTAATAACTGTGGAGTGATTTTAATCCAGTATGAATCTGCAGTTTGTGTAGTGTTTACAGTCTGGCAGTAATAACTGTGGAGTGATTTTAATCCAGTATGAATATGCAGTGTTTACAGTCTGACTGAAATAACTCTGTATTGATTATAATACAGTATGAATCTGCAGTGTGTGTAGTGTTTACAGTCTGACTGAAATAACTGTGGAGTGATTTTAATCCAGTATGAATATGCAGTGTTTACAGTCTGACTGAAATAACTCTGTATTGATTATAATACAGTATTAATCTGCAGTGTGTGTAGTGTTTACAGTCTGACAGTAATAACTGTGGAGTGAATATAATCCAGTATGAATTTTCAGTGTGTGTGTAGTGTTTACATTCTGACTGTAATACTTAAGCCCTTAAATAAAATAAACATTATTAGAAATAACTAAGTATTATTAAAGTATTGCTCTACCTACAGCTCTGCAAGGTCTTCTCCTGTGGTCAGGTTAATGGACACAACCGTGTCAGGGTTTATTTTCCAGAGGCCGACTGCTCTGGGCTTCTTTCAGGCTGGTTCTGCTAGTGGACAGAATATTAAACACAATTAAACCGACAAATTAAAAGATCACTGCTTTCCTGGCAGTCAGCACATCTGGCTCTGGAGAAAAAGTTGTTCCATCCAAAAGTTTTTCCCCACTTGTTCTCAGAGGATTCACAATATACTAATAGCCAGCCCACCAGCATTAGCACAGTCATTAATACCAATATAAAACTTACAGCTTTTGTTTACCACCATGGCAGTGAATCAGAAAGAGATTTATTGGGCCCTCGTGTTTTAGGGTGTTGCTAACACGCTGCCATACTCTGGTGAAATGATGCTTGCTTCCTTTCCCTGTGATTAAGAGCTTATTCCAGTCCAGCCTTCTGGATCAGTTTGTTCAGATCTGAAAGAGCAAAGCGCTTTTGAGAAAGCTGTTCATTGAAAGGATATGGGTGGATCTGGACTTCTGACATTGCTTTTACTTTGGGGGTCTTAGTTTTATCACTGGGTTAATACTAACCCTGCCGTGTGGGAGCTTCTCTCACTCTTGAGTTGTTTACAAGCTGGTGGTTTATATAGTATAGTGTGTTACACTGCTGCCCTCTGTGCTGTAGGCGGGGGGATTCTATTCTCCACCTGGGTAACCACCTTACACTATACCAGTAAGAGTCCTTGGGTAAGACTCCTAACACTACCTTCACCTACCTGTGTACAGGTAAACTGTAACACTACCTTCACCTACCTGTGTACAGGTAAACTGTAGGTTGCTCTGGATAAGAGCGTCTGCCAAATGCAGTAAATGTACTGCAGCTACCAGGAGGAAGGTTAAATAATATGAGTGTGAATTGTTTAAGAATTGTATATAGAATTAAGTCATTAAAAACACTTCTGATGGAAAGAGTTAATATCTGAGTGCTATATGTTGAGATTACTGCTTTACTACATGAAACATCTATGTTATCAAGTAAAATCTTTATTTTATTTAAATATTCACACCCTCCCAGCATTTTGTTTCTCTTTCTGAGGTAATAACCACCCACCTGTCCTGCTGAATACTATTAAAGGACTGACCACCATGTCACCTGGCACCAACCAGTTCTCCTCTCCATTCATGCCATTTGCTCCATCCTTGACTGCATCGCTATATCATCCACCTGATGTAGCACCTGTGCAACTTCTAAAGCTCTTACCTTCAGACTCAGCTTTAGTTTATCCATTTTTCCATCCATCCATTATCTACCGCTTTTCTGGGGATCCGGCTCATGGGGGTAGCAGTCTAAGCAAAGGAACCCAGACTTCCCTCTTCCCAGCCACCTCCTCTAGCTCCTTCAGGGATAATACCGAGGTGTTCCCAGGCCAGCCGAGAGATATAATCCTTCCAGCGTGTCCGGGGTCTCCTCCTGGTCGGACATGTCCGGAACACCTCCACAGGGAGGCGTCCAGAGGCATCCTAACCAGATGCCCCAACCACCTCAACTGGTTCCTCTCGACATGGGGGAGTAGTGCCTTGACTCTGAGCCTCCCCCCCAATATGATTGAGCTCCTCGCCCTATCTCTAAAGATGAGACCCGACACTGCACAGAGAAATCTCATTTGGGCAGCTTGTATCCGTGAACCCGTTCTTTCGGTCACTACCCAGAGCTCCCCAGGCGAGAGTAGGAACGTAGATTGACCAGTAAATCAAGAGCTCTGTCTTTTGGCTCAGCTCTCTCTTCACCAGGACTGACTGGTACAGAGCCCGCATCGCTGCAGACGCTGCGCCAATCCTCCTGTCCACCTCCCGCTCCTTCCTTCCTTACCTCACTCGTGAACAAGACCCCGAGATACTTAAACTCCTCCACTTGAGGCAGGAGGTCATTTCCAACCTAAAGAGGGCACTCCACCTTTTTCCGACTTTAGCTTTAGTTTAATAAACTGTAAACACTGTCCGACCAGAGGAGGATGGGTCTCCCCTTGTGAGTCTGGTTCCTCCCAAGGTTTCTTCCTCCAGTTGAGGGAGTTGTTCTCGCCACCGTCGCCTCTGGTTTGCTCACAGTTAATAAAGTGTTGTGATTTCATGTTTTCATGCTTTTAAACTCCTGAAAAGCTGCCTTGTGACAACATCGTTGTGAAAAGTGCTACACTAATAAACTTGACTAAGACTGTATCAGTTATGGCATGGATTCTATAAGACCTTCTGGCCACCCCCTCTCCTATATAATATATATATATAGGAGTTATTTGGCTAACTAAGAATACATTTGGACAAAAAACAGGGTTTTTTTATGTTTTAGCCAGTTATCTTTAAGCTAGAGGTCGAATATGTTAAGTAAGAGAAGGACTAATGGACATTTCTGCTGGACAGTCCTCCGTTTGGCCCCAGTTTACTGAAATGACTTTATTTGTGTGGTGCTAAAAGTTAACATTCAGCAGTGTAATGAAACATCACTCCGTTTAAATGGAAGCAGGCTTCTCTGGAGCTGAGGGCTGTTGGCTGGGTCCTAGTGGCTGAAAAGCTGACAGTTTTTTCCTTGCTCGCAGCAATATTCCGAACAGATCGACATTTGTGTGCCCCTACTGCGGAGCTCGAAACCTGGACCAACAAGAGCTGGTGAAGCACTGCATGGAAAACCACCGTAACGACCCCAACAAAGTGGTGAGTGCAGAGATGACCAGTTGACAAGGCCTGCAACCCTTTCAGTCCCTCCCAAAAAGTTATATGAACAGCACTTTGTTCAAAACAGGACGTTGTGTATCCTTTTCCAAAGTTCTCCCTGAAGAAGCCCAGTTTTTACAATTACCATCCAATACTTAGCTTTCGAAATCAGTCCTGCGTTCAATTTAATGAGGTGTGCAGCGGATGGAAGTTAATGAATCCATGTAACGATAGCCAGAAACCAAACCTGTGGCTGTGAAATTAAATGATTACTCTAAAGTAAATAAGTACTTTCTCAATACTTCAGTGAGAACTAAATGAATGTGCTGCAGAGCCCACAGTGAGAGGGCTGATGTAGATCTCAGTCAGATGGAAGGATACAAAATTGTTCTAGTCCCAGAAATCCTGCTGGGTTGAAGCTGTTTATGTTCATGTTCTCATGTGTGGCCACAATGTTCAGCCAGTCCAGTCATACACTGCACACGTTTGTTATATTGTGTGTTAGTGAAGTCAGCACTATAATGCAAACAAAGAAATATGTAAACGAAACCAATCACAGTCAGGATGAGGTCTTAGAAAGACGAGGGGATTAGGACCAACCGCAGTGAGGACGAGGTCTTAGAACAAACAACATTGTGATTAGAACCAGTTGTATTCACAGAGAGGTCTCAGAACGAAGGACGAAGGGATTAGGGCCAATCACAGTGAGGATGAGGTCTCAGAACAAACAACACAGTGTTTACAGCCAGTAACAGTCAGGGGGAGTGACTGAGATTGGTTCTAATCTCAACACAGCGATTAGAACCAATCACAGTTGGGGCGGGTCTTGACATGGTGATTAGAGTTGTATTCACAGAGAGGTCTCATAATGTAGTAATTACAACCAATCACAGGCAGGAGGAGGGCTCAGAACTACCAGTGTGATTGGTTGTAATTACTACAGTCAGGGGTAGGTCTCAGAACAAAAACAGCATAGTTATTAGAACCAATCACAGTCTGAGGGAGGGTACAGAACAAACAGTGTGATAATTATAACCAGTCACAATTGGGGGGAGGTCTCAGAGCAAACAGCGTAGTAATTACATCCCATCACAGTCAAGTAAAGGTCTCAGAATTAACAACATAGTAATTACAACCAATCACACTCAGGATGAGGTCTCAGAACATACAACCAAGTGATTAGAACCAATCACAGTCGGGGTGAGGTCTCAGAACATACAACCCAGTGATTAGAACCAATCTCAGTCAGGTGGAGATCTCAGTACAGTACAGTGATTAGAACCAATCACAGTCAGGTGGAGATCTCAGTACAGGACGGTGATTAGAAACAATCACAGTCAGGTGGAGATCTCAGTACAGGACGGTGATTAGGACTGATCACAGTCGGGCTGAGGTCTCAGAACATACAACCCAGTGATTAGAACCAATCACAGTCAGGGTGAGGTCTCAGAACATACAACCCAGTGATTAGAACCAATCTCAGTCAGGTGGAGATCTCAGTACAGTACAGTGATTAGAACCAATCACAGTCAGGTGGAGATCTCAGTACAGGACGGTGATTAGGACTGATCGCAGTCGGGGTGAGGTCTCAGAACATACAACCCAGTGATTAGAACCAATCACAGTCAGGTGGAGATCTCAGTACAGGACGGTGATTAGGACTGATCGCAGTCGGGGTGAGGTCTCAGAACATACAACCCAGTGATTAGAACCAATCACAGTCAGGTGGAGATCTCAGTACAGGACGGTGATTAGGACTGATCACAGTCGGGGTGAGGTCTCAGAACATACATCCCAGTGATTAGAACCAATCACAGTCAGGTGGAGATCTCAGTACAGTACAGTTATTAGAACCAATCAGAACAAACAAACTGCTGTTGGCTTTGGAGTCACTTGGAGCTGTAAGTAAATGTGACTGTGGATCAATGGTGTATTTCTGTGGTCAGGTGTGTCCAGTATGTTCTGCGATGCCCTGGGGTGACCCCAGCTACAAGAGCTCCAACTTCTTGCAGCACCTCCTGCATCGGCACAAGTTCTCCTATGACACATTCGTGGTGAGAAGCAACACACGAACACACAGGACTTCAGGAGAAGGCTGGCTGAAATGAGACCTTTTGATAATCACCTAAGGCTGTACTATCACGCCCACAGTGGTTCAGCTTGATGTTCCACTGGTGTCCAGTTTGTCCATTGATTCTTCCTTTATTTCCAGAACTCCAGGTCTCCGCATCAGTATCAGAGAAATTAAAACATGGCACTGTGCCATCTCTGTTACAGTGTTTATAACTCAATGGCCAACAGTGTTCATATTACATGAGCTCTTGGCCAAGATGCAAGAACAGTCAACTAATATATTACTTTTTGGTCATCAGGACACTTAATTAGTACACTCAGTACTTTTAAGTATTTAACTATGTGATTAATTATGAATTAGTTAAATCTAAACTCTTTTTTTGTGTTTGTGTATGTACAGGACTATAGTATTGACGAAGAGGCAGCACTGCAGGCAGCACTGGCCCTCTCTCTGTCTGAGAACTGAGACCCAGCAGCCTCCCCGACCTCTCCACCAGTCAGCACCATCTCCAACTTCTCCGGCAATCAGCACCACCATCTCCGACTTCTCCGGCAAGCAGCAGCACTTCTCTCCACTTCTCTAATTCTCCCCCAACTTCTTCATCAATCAGCAGCACCACCTCCAACTTCTCCGGCAATCAGCACCACCATCTCCAACTTCTCCAGCAATCAGCACCACCATCTCCGACTTCTCCGGCAATCAGCACCACCATCTCCGACTTCTCCGGCAAGCAGCAGCACTTCTCTCCACTTCTCTAATTCTCCCCCAACTTCTTCACCAATCAGCAGCACCACCTCCAACTTCTCTGCCAATCAGCACCACATTTTCTAGCTTTTACACCAATCAGCACTTCTCCAGTTCTCCCCTAACTTCTTCAGCCGGTTCCCAAGTTCTCCACCAATTCTCCCCCAACCTCTCCGTCAATATTCCTTAACTTCTTCACCAATCAGCACCACCTCTCCCAACTTTTCCACCAATCAGCACCACCTCTCCCAACTTTTTCACCAATCTGCACCACCTCCTTCAACTTTTCCCCCAATCAGCACCACCTTCTCCCAACTTTTCCACCAATCTGCACCACCTCTCCCAACTTTTTCACCAATCTGCACCACCTCCTTCAACTTTTCCCCCAATCAGCACCTCCTTCTCCCAACTTTTCCCCCAATCAGCACCACCTTCTTCCAAGTTTTCCACCAGTCAGCACCACCTCCCCCCAACTATCCCCTAAATCAGCACCACCTCCTCCCAACTTTTCCACCAATCAGTACCACCTTCCCCCAACTTTTCCACCAATCTGCACCACCTCCCCCAACTTTTTCCCCAATCAGCACCACCTCCTCCAACTTCTCCCCCAATCAGCACCACCTCCTCCAACTTTTCAACCACTCTACACCACCTCCCCCAACATTTCTACCACTCTACACCACCTCCTCCAACTTCTATCCCAGTCACCCACCTGCTAATCCATCTCCTTCACACTGTGGCCACATGAAGGTTCTTCTTTTCTCTTGTTTTAGCCCAAACACCCCCTTCATTCAGTTCTCTCTTCCTTTTCTTTCCTTCTCATGGTCTTTTCACTCCGTCGTTCGCCCGACCTCTCTCCTTCTCCCTGTTTCAGCAATCTGAGCACCGGGTACCGGTTCTATACCTGGTGCGCTACAAACATGATGCTGGGAATATGATCTCGCATTATCTGGACAAGACTGTGTCCAGACGCTCCTCTCGTCCTGCGCCGAGACGGGACGCCGTCACAGTAACTGCTGCAGTTAATAACGACAGCATGACTTCACGACTTTCTTATCTTTTTGGAATAAAAGACATAAAGGCGCCGAGTCTCGTTCACGTGGGGGGACGTAAGGAACGGACATCGTCATGATTCCATTCTCTCTCTCTCTCTCTCTCTCTCTCTCTCTCTCTCTCTCTCTCTCTCTCAAGCTCGAACATGGACAGATGGCGGCTCGAGCAGGAAAAGCCGCCACGCTCCCCGCCCGTTCTGCTGGATGCGAGCGACACCGCGGGGTTGGACGATGTGTTTGTGTTGGCTGTGGTCAGTAAGCTGGCACCAATGGCTGTGTGCCAGCTGCCCTGTTATTACCATGGTGACTGATTTCATGACGAATGCCTTGGTAAGACTCAGAGAGAGAGAGAAAGAGTGAGCGAGAGAGGTGGGGAGTGAGTGGCTCTCTAGACTGTACATTATTTTACTGTGAGCAGCGGGAAACAGAAGGAGTTCAGTGTTTATACTATAGACCGTGTGGTTTTACCTTGTGGTGATGAGTATTCAGCTTCAGGCAATACCGGTACAGCACAGAGAGAACCAGCTGATTCAGTGTTCACCCTCTCCCCCACACCCACACGTTCCGGGCTAGGCCAAACTCACCCCCCCCCCGCCCCCAAACCCCTTTTTTTAAATATGGTCGTAAATACTTGCACTCTTCTCATGTTTTTTCTACATGACTGAATTCTAGTACCGATGTTGTTTTATAGTTCTCCGACAGGATACTAGTACTGCATTTATTCTTCTCTCTGCTCTTATCTGGTTACCTTGCTACAATAATATTTTTTATGAAGCATCAGATTAGAAGAAAATCTATATTTTTGGAAAAAACTTTCAGTTTCAAATGGTGCACTAATACTGAGGAGGTCCACTCGCTGAACTCCTGGGGGACGTGTTCATTTGTTTAACCTTCTTTCTTTTCTTTTTTTTTTTTTTTTAATAAATATATATATATTTCGGAGGTGAAGGGAAAGACTGTGGCGGGCCTGTAATGGCAAAGCTCGACCACTAGGTGGCACTTGGCTATAAGCCGTGGCTTCATGGTAAGGCAAGCATGAACCGCAGTCATTCAGAGCCCAGATTTGTGTCTCTTTTCTATTATTATTATTATTATTATTATTATTATTATTATTACTATTATTATTATTTTTAAAGTTTGCATGATGCGTTGTAACCTTGTACAGTTCTGACAGACTGCTGATGTGGATACATTCGACTGTGTCGCTTTCATACTTGTGCATTTGTGGCATAAATGAAAGATTTAGGTGAGGTCAGGCATCATCCACTGCTGACCGATTCTGTTTGGCGGTGCCGGAGACTGCGGAGTTGGGGGCGCGACCCAGGATCAGTCAGGAAAGGGGAAAAATCAGCCTAGATGTGAGTTTCGGCTGATTAGGACTGTGTCCTGGCGGATAAGGAGGCATTTCAAACTTGTGTGTATGTGGTGTTAGTATTAAAGGGACATTCCTGTCTGAAATGAGCTTTTAATATGTTAATTATTAGAGTAAGTATTGATTATTATTGATAATATGAATAATAATATCTGCCCTGTTATGGACTATCCCTACTGCAGCACCACCTGACCACATCTGCATGCTGCATCAGTGACCTCTTAGACACACACACACACACACACACACACACACACACACACACACATATATATATATATATATATATATATATATATATATATATATATATATATATATATATATATATACACATACACTACCACTCAAAAGTTTGGGATCACAGTGAAATGTTCTTGTTTTCAATGGAGTATCTTCTTCCTTAACACAACAATGGACTGACGGGCCTCTAAAGAAAGTTGTTTCTTTCTGGTCATTGTGAGTCGGTCAGCAAGCCATCAACTGCTGGTCTTCAGATACTAAACTAACCTAGAATGTTGTTCCCTTTAATACTCACTTATTAGTAGAATGTTTTTCAGCTGTGCATCACAATTGAGCAAGAGTGTCCTAACAACCAATTAGTCCAATAACATCCTTAACTTGGATTGGTGGTCGTACCAGGAGATTTAGACAGAGGACTGAGAATTGCTGATAATAGGACTATATGCAAAATAAGCCTCTATACAAAAATAGACTTTAATACAAACATTTTTATTCTTTAAAAATCATCTGATACACTTACATTAATTGTGAAATGGACAATATTGTTTGTGAATTGCAAGAAAATTGCATGAAATGAAATTCTAAAGTGATCCTAAACTTTTGAGCGGTAGTGTGTGTATGTATATATATATATATATCAACATTTCTTATACATGGCTCAATATATAGCTCAGCCTCTGGTTAAGATCATCATCACTGTAAAGAGGCCTGAGCTTTAAAAATACTCTGCAGGAATTTTGAAAAACTGGTGGCATTCCCCTTAAGTACTACTTGGCCGAGCTTGTCATGTAAAGGTGGGATAATGGAATTATTACCAGTGGTTCTTGCTTCCCCTCTACATATCAAATATTTTTAAGATGGCATTACAGTTTACCTGTGCACAGGTAGGTGAAGGCAGTGTTACAGTTTACCTGTACACAGGTAGATGAAGGTAGTGTTACAGTTTACCTGTACACAGGTAGGTGAAGCCAGTGTTACAGTTTACCTGTACACAGGTAGATGAGGGCAGTGTTACACTTTACCTGTACACAGGTAGGTGAAGGCAGTGTTACTCTTTACCTGTACACAGGTAGGTGAAGCCAGTGTTACGGTTTACCTGTACACAGGTAGGTGAAGGTAGTGGTACAGTTTACCTGTACACAGGTAGGTGAAGCCAGTGTTACAGTTTAACGGTACACAGGTAGGTGAAGGCAGTGTTACTCTTTACCTGTACACAGGTAGGTGAAGGCAGTGTTACTCTTTACCTGTACACAGGTAGGTGAAGGCAGCGTTACTCTTTACCTGTACACAGGTAGGTGAAGGTAGGGTCAGGAGTCTTACCCAAGGACCCTTATTGGTATAGTGTGTGCTGGTTATCCAGGTGGGGAATCGAACTACAGCCTACAGCTTAGAGGGCAGCAGTGGAACCCACCAGGCGATAGTTAATTTTAAATTTATATTTTCGACTGGAGTGTCCCTTTACGAGGAGGTTGTGAAGGTAATGAATCGGGAAACGCTCGACCCCGCGCTGCCCATCACATTTGATTTAGCTTTAGTTACTGAAACTTTCCAAGCGTGTCACAATCATGTTGTACCCTGTCTGTTTACATTAATGGCACAGATCTGAAATCAGTTGATTCCCAGCAGAGGTTTGCAGAGAGGGGCGTAATGCAGTGTAGGAGTAACGAGTTCAGTGCTGTGAGATGAATATACACGGTATTTACTCCTTGCTGTTTGTGCTTCTGAATCATTAGGAGTGCTCGTTCCTGATGTTCCTTTAAGAGAAGCCTGAGCTGATCCTTCACAGAGCGCCAGGTCAGCGTTGGTGTTTTATCTCAGAGTGACGTGACGTGTTTGCGTGTGTTCATAAGAAGGTAGGAGCTTCTCTGTGGGCTCTGCTGAGAGCTGCCACGTGGTGAGGCCTGTACCGGCTCTGTTTGGTGGAGTTGATGTGGTTTTTTGTTTGTTTTTGGAGAGTTTTGGGGGGAAAACGCTGAAGAATCGATGTACATATAAATAGCAGGCTTTAAGAGTTTTTGCCGCATTGTTGTGGCCTGGGCTGAAGTCCTAATGAAGGTGGGGTCACCTTCGTTTTTATGAAGCAGCATGTTAAAATAAAATAAGAAAATAAGAAAAAACAGAAGACAGTGCACCTTGACTCTGACGTCTTGAAGACGAGTAGGAATTTTGTTCCAGTGTTTTACTTTGGCCGAGGACTGCCACGTGTGTTTTCCAGCAGTCGCAGAAAGTGGGGAACTGTGATTGGAGGATAAGCGTTTACACCAATCTAGGCATATTTGTTTGGGTGGGGAGGTGGGGGATTGCAGCACAAGCCCAACACCACCAACGACAATATATAATTTCCAATAATTAGTTGGGTCAGTTTGTGAAATCTAAATAAAAACATATCCAGACAGCATTGATTTGTAAACTGTACAAGAGTTTTATTGACCAGTTCTCTGGAAATTTGATATATATATATATATATATATAATTTTTTATTTATTTTATTTTATTTTATTTTTTTTATTTTATTTTTTTTTTTTTTTAATATTATTAATGTAAATACTTATTTAAAGTGATTTAGGACATGAGCAAGTATTGAATGAACACCATTCACTTCTGCATCCACATGTCAACACTGTTGGAACCAAACCTGGCGGAAAAAAATGTCCAATGAAATTTAATGTAACCAGACGTTGATGTTGTTAAAGCCATGTTGGACCATGTCTGTTGGTCCGGTCGTCGTCGTTGTTATCATCAGACTGATGTAAAGGATAAAGGCAGTGTTCAATTTATGGAAATTCATACAAAAATAGACTTTTTGCAGAGTATCAAGTTACGTAGGAGGAGTTTTGGCGAGAACCTGGCGATACAGTATGCATCACTTTCAATGTATTTCAATGAAACCAGAATTGTCTATTGGTTTTCTATTTCTATTGGTCCATCCATCGTCAAGTTTCCATGCAAGGTAAACGGCAGTTGCTGCGTTCAGATGACAAATGAAGAAACATGTTTATCTTTGGCCAGCGACAATAAACGAGTAGCATAAGAGTGCACAGGTATCGCACTACATCACAATATACTGAATCAGCAAACCTGGCTGACTGGTTAAGGGGTTTATGCTATGACTGTTGACATTAAACCTGATTAAAACCATTCACCAGTCATGGACCAATAGAAATGCTCCAAAATAGCTTGGGAAAAATTCTGGTTCCATTGACGTACATTGAAAGTGAAGAAGGTTTTTTTTGTTCTCTACTGTAAGGTTGCCAACGACGTTATTCTGGAAGAGTGTAATGGCTGGTAGGAATGGGAATCACCAAAGGCCCCCGCAATATGGTACCTAATTACTTAATTATGGATACAGTATCACTGTAATTTTAGTATAGTTTTAAAGGTATTGGGTACTATAATAACATGTATTGAGAGATTATGCCAAGAGATTCTTACGGGACTAAATTTGCTGTTGATATTTTGTCCCCAAAGTTAAACTTGGCCTACGTCTGTATTATCTAACGCTGCTTCAAAAAGCCTTACTTCAAATTTCCATAGTAAAATTTTACTGCTTGCCATCAATGAATCAACAGAGCATCGACATGCAAAGTATTGCAATACTCTGCTGTATCGATTATTTTTGCCCACCTCCAGATCCAGTGGTTTAAATAGAGCATAAAACGAACCACCGTCTGCCACCAATGTTTGCAAGTAAACTCTTAATCAGTCAGCCGTTGTAATTAGGGGGGAAACTCAAGATCAGAGAAGAACAAGATCCGGGTAGTTAATCAGCATAAAGCCAGTGGGCGGCTTGTATGCCTGTGAAAGCGCCGTTACCCCCCCAACGACGTGCTTTGAGCTGCCTTCTAGACGCCGTCTTTTTCAGGGACGTCCGTGCTTGTTTCACCTCACCCAACACCAAGACACTTTCTGCCCCTGACACAACAGCACAGCTGGGCGACCAGCAGGTGTGGGGGCTGGACTCACCCGTCTGCCGTTCAGACGGCCCCCTGCTGTTCAGTGTCCCGCTAAAAACAGAATTGTTATAATTATTATAAACAGAATGATCACTGCTGTCAGTGTTTTCCATTTCACACACTGTCCCAACTAGTTTAAACTGAGGTAATACAATAAATAAATAAATAAATAAATAATGTTGTTCACACAGAAATGAACAGCCGCTGGACCGAAACGTGTTTGATGTGTTTGTGGAATAACGTTCAGCTGGTGTTCTGAAAATGCCAATAAGGGTTTTATAGACGTGCAAGACGCGTGGGTTTTATAACCCGATGTTCTCCTAGTGTTTAAGCGAGTTCTGGACTTAGAAACCTCTGAAGGTTTTGAAAGTGTCTGGGTAACTAGGTAACGTCTTGCGGCTGAGTGACCCCCACTCCCCACAACCCCCAACTTTTTTTACTCATTTACTATCGATGCTATTTTCTATGTGTTTGTAATGTACCATGTGCAGATGATATCCATGTTCACGGCTGTAGCATAACATGTAGGTTTTTAAACTTAAACTTTTTGATATTGTACTCCCTTTTCTTCTGTTCTCCCACCCTCTGCCCCTCCCCTCTCCTCTCTTTCCTCCCCCCGTCCCCGTAGAGAATGATCCTGAAAATGTACAATTTCCATGTTTTTTGTAATTCCGACATTGTCACTGTACATCATATACGCTCTTCTGTGTCTCTTGCAACTGTGGGACTGGAAAAGAACCCGCTTGGGTTTAAAAAAAAAAAAGAAATAAAAAAGAAAGAGAGCTGACTGGAAGCAGTGGACTATAAATCGACCACAGTGCTAGAGGAATCTAAACCACACACCGTATCCCCTGGGACTCATGAATGAACAAGGACTTGCTGGGTGTCGGTGGCTCTGGAATGCCGCGGGAGGTGTGATTTCGGGACTCTCGGCCACTTGGAGCCCTCCTCCCTCCTTCTCTCCGGGCCTCAAGCAGGTGGAGCTGGGTGTTATACTCCACTGCGGCCAGGAGAGGGCACTGTAGCTGGCGTTTGGAGCCCAGCACCATTGTTTTCTTTGTTTTGTTTAGTTTTTTTTTGTTATTATTATTTTAAATAGAGGGCCGGCCTCCTCGTGTGGTCACCGAGAGCACTGATGCGGGACAGGAGAGGGAGAATAAACAAAGGAAGGCGGTTTGGTTCCTCGTCCCAGCATGGAGCCTGAAACTCACGCTGGCTCCATCACTGATCTAATGGCTGCAGGGCCTGTACGTGCGAGCGTGTGCCTGTGTGTGTGTGTGTGCGTGTGTGTGCACTCCCAATGGGATTATGCATTTATGATTAATAAGGATGGTGATGACAGTATAACAGTAATAACAACGAGGGCCGATGAGATGCTACCGACGGCGCGGAGTTTTGAAGCTGTACTGCTGTTTGAGGTTTAATAAGATACTTATACGATGTATTTGTAGCAGTTTCCCCCTCAATAAAACCACTGACCCATCCCACCTCGGCCACGCTCTTCTCCTTTCAGTGCTTTGAGGGAGCCTTTGATATTAGGGCTTCAGGGGCCGCAACAAACTGCAGCGTAACCTCTCTCTGAGGCAGCATCTGAGTAGGTTTAATCAAGTCAAGTCAATTCAGGTTTATTTGTTTAGCGCTTAGTTAAAACATATATCGCCCAGTGAGCAAGCCAGAGGCAACAGTGGCAAGAAAAACTGCCTCAGACTGGAGGAAGAAACCTTGGGAGGAACCAAGACTCGCAAGTGGAGACCCTTCCTCCTCTGATCAAACAGTATTTACAGTTTAATGAACTAAACACCAAAGAAAAGAGTCTCTGTTTGAAGTCTGGATGGTAAAAGCTTTAGAAGCTGCACAGGTAGAGGCAGTCTCTGAGTGAGGCAGTCTCTGACTGAGGCAGTCTCTGACTGAGGCAGTCTGTAACCGAGACAGTCCCATCCTATCTCAATGCTGGTGCATCTGGATGGCTCAGTTATGTAACTGAGGGTGTAGCAGTTGACACAAATGGGCAGGAGAGCTGGCTGGTGATTGGTGGGGAGGACGCCCTGATGGTCATTACCTCAGGAAGAGTAAAGAGAAAAAGTTTAAAAGCGGCTCTGTCCATTAAACTTCCCAGTCAAACTTTACCCAAAGCTTCTAATGCGTCCATGAGTGCACGAAAGCCATCAGTGATCAGATAGCGCGGCTCATTTGCTCTGATTGCTTTAAAGAAAGTCTTCCTTTAAGATGGCTTTGCTTAAAGTGGGGTTCCACAGTGGTTCTATCTAATACTTGCGGAGTCAGGATGGTGAGGGGATGCCTCTAAAACGCCCCCTCATGACTGATCGCTGATGCATCTGTTTTCAAATGTATATGTGTTTTAAAAAACAGAACATATTGGAGATTTTATGTCTCCAATATTTTTTATATGGTGTCCCACAGGGCTCAGTTCTGGGGCCCAGCTGTTCTCTTTTTTTTATTTTTGCGGCAACTGGAACAGTTTATAAAAAAAATTCAACCATATGTATCATTTAGTGGGATGTCCAACTCTACTTTTCATTTAAACCTGATGAAGTTCTTAGGTTATCTAGGCTTCTAGACTGTTTAAGTGCTATCAGTAATAATAAATAATAATGAATTAATTCATTTTAATTAATTAATAATTATAATAATTAAATAATAATAATAAATAATAAAAAGAACAGTAGAGTAGATAATAAATTTTTTTTTTTTTACAAATAATAGTAATAATAAATAATAAATGCAGTGAGCTACACAATTACCTATGTGGTGTCATCACAGGTATCAGCATCAAACAAACTTAAAGTTTACATCAGCCATCCAAAAAATTTCTAAATGATTCCCTTTTCCAAAAAATTGATAAAATTGTCCCCAGATCTCCCAGAGTTGACAAAACTTAATATTTCCATTGCCATACATTAAGACTTCACCCACTGGCCTACTGATGGCGGATCCATGCTTTTCCACTTCCAAAAAAAACCCTCATTTTGTAATTCCTTGTTCGTGTGATGTCATAAAATGACATTTACTTGACTCCACTCATTTACTCTAAAGTTATAAGGAGTGTTTCAGCCTAGGTGGCTTTAAGAATGGGGCACAATACAGGGCAGCCAACCAGAACGGAGCTCGTTTGCATATTATTCTTAAAGGCACGGTAACTAATACGGCCTGATTTATTTTATAGGGATTTAAGTTAAATTTTAAAGGGAAAAGGTTGGAAAATGATCCCTCACATGAACATCACATGTAGGATGTTCTAGCACGCTTCCATGCACATCAGCGATTATATAATAAAATTTAATTATTAAAATAAATTAAAACTAAATAAATTAATTAAATGCTATAAATTATATAATAAAACACAATACAATAAACACAACACAATGTAGAGCCTCTAAGATGATTCAAATCACCAGCACCACATCAGTGTTGCGGCAGTGCTGAGAATGATCCATGCTTTCTACTTACAAGATATACTGTGTTTTGCATGGAGGAGGCGTATTAATCAGTTTTTTATTTACACTTGAAATTGTAGTGTTTTCTGGGAATAAACTTGGAATAATTTGGGGCAGAGAGGTATTTAAATAAAAGTAATTAATGATATAATGTCTACTACCCTCTTCCAGAAAAGTTCCAAATAAAGTTTCTACCTCACATTTATTGCATGTATCTTGATTGTTATTATTAAACTGGTGGAGCAGAGAAGGATAATAATATAATCCACTTGTACTGTATCAGCTTAAGTCTAGAATTTATAGAGTGACTTATCTATAGAGTGAATCAAGACACACCTTTTTCATTCTTCCTCAGCTATTTCTATCTTCACATCCTTCTTCCAAGCTATTCTTTGCTCCAGCAAAGGTTGCCTTAATAGTTAAACACAGTACTGGTAAGCTAATTCGAGCTTATGGCTGCATTTTATATAGTGTTTGTGCACTTTTAAAATAATTGTATTAACAATAATAATAATAATAATTGTATTAACTAACTTATAAACACACTTATAGTAGAGATTTACATGCAGGGTTCAACACATTTATTAACAATGCAAACCTGACTGGTCATTTTTGATGGTGACGCCTGGTTCCTACCACCACCATTGTAAAGGAATCTGAGATGTTGGAAAGTTTTCCTAGAATGAAGTATTTCATGTCAAATCACTCTGAATGACTTTGTTTACATCTCAACCATTTAGTTATGCAAAAATTTTTGGGGGAAAAAATGGTGGCATTTCCCTTTAAAGTGACGGTCCAGTCAAAAATCCCATTTGGAATTTTCCTTAGTAGGCCACCGAGGTTACGCAATCTCAAATACACTTGCTTATGTGGTTTTGTGACACTGTATGACATACTGATATTTATTTTTCTGGTATGCTAGCGCAACCTTGTCCACACACTATCACTTTAATTGTCCCCTATGATGCTGAGGGCTGCTGGTAACGAGGGGGGGAGTGTCTCTGCCCCGTTGTAGATGGGGGGCCAGAGGGCGTGCAAATGAGAAACTCAGGGTTTGGGCTGCACTTGCTGGAGTGCGACTTAATTACCAGCGCTGAATAGACCCCTGACAATCTCCTCTAGTGGGCAGATTCTTTTCTGCAGAGAATGGGGGCACCCCGGTCCCGCGCTGGGCCCGAAGGAGCCTGGACACAATTGCCGGTTGCCTGGGCAATAGCTGGCTTTAGAGGTGCTGGAGCTGGAAGCCGCTGGGGCCGTCTGGGACAACACAGCGGCTCCCGGGAGATGGCAGCCTGCGGAGAAACACGCAGACGCTCCAAACCTGCACCAGCACCTGCCCGCAGCACGCCAGGCCTCAGCACGCACCCCAGCAGCCGCAGGTGGGGCCCACTGGGTTACTGTGCCGTGTCGCAGGCTGCCGTCGGGGTAAGTGATGGGCATGAAGCGCACATTAGTTTGCAAATGAGGACGACGGGGCGATGTGATTTAGTCAGGCGAGGCCTTCTGTGCTGGATATAAACTTTATATATGTGCATGTGCGGCCCCAACACTGTGGGGTAACCAAGGGTCCAGTGCAAGCGCTTAAAGGGCCCCTATCATGAAAAAAAACCTGTACTTGCTTTGTTTATGAATGAGAGTTCGACATAGAGTGCAAAACTGTTACATGTTTTAAAACTGGTCGTGATTTGGAAAATAAGCTGCTTGTTTTGAATGAATTGTTTTTGTGATGTCACAAAAAACAACACATTTGCATATATATATATATATATATATATATATATATATATATATATATATATATATATATATATACCTATCCAGCCCAGTCCCTCAGATATCTTTAAGAATGAAGCACAATGCAGACACCCAATCAAATAAAGACTATTCACATAGACATTATGGCTGTTCCTGAGGCCGAAGCCCACCCAAACACCATAAGTGGACCTCAAACACATCAGCATATGGACACTTTAAGCATCTGTGAGCAATTCCGAAAGACACAAGAATTTTTCATATGCAAGGTGTTACAGGGTCCACATAGAAAGGATAGTTTCTAGAACTTTTTTCAAATTAAAGGAGCAATGTGTAAAAATATGAGCTATAGAATAAAATACACAAAACATTTTTTTTCATTAGAGTATAATCACCTGTAACTGTGGATCATTGTGTTTGTGTTATTATAAAATGATCTTCCAACAGAAGCTGCCACCTCCATGTTTCTACAGCAGCCTGGGACGTACAAACCGCATACATGCTCTTGTGAGCAACATTCATATCTCATGTTTTCTTACGTTGAACTTGGTGCTGCTGTAGCACCGGCTGGAAGACGCATTAGAAAAAAAGAAGAATTCTTCTGGAGATCAGTAACTCTATACATTTAAACTCCATGTAGCATATGATCCTTCCTATTATAAATAACACCAGCATTAAAACTAGCAGCTTTTGATTTACTAACTTCTTGTTCATATTTTCCTGTTCCACCTTTAAATGGTGCAGCTGTTGTTACATGCCTCGGGCAACAGAATGAATCCAAGGCACCATTAAAGGTGGAACAAGAAGCTGGCGAAGGGAAGGGTGAGTCAGGGGTGGTACTGTAGGCTGCAATACACAAGCTCACTGCTAGAGTTTACACACTGCTTCTTTAATGGAGTATTTAAACATTTAAAAAAAGCTCATTTTGTAATTCCTTGTTCTTGTGATGTCATAAAAATGACATTTACTTGACTCCACCCATTTACTCTAAAGTTATAAGGAGTGTTTCAGCCTGGGCGGCTTTAAGAATGAGGCACAATACAGGGCAGCCAACCAGAATGGAGCTTGTTTGCATATTATTCTTAAAAGCACGGTAACACGGTAATACGGCCTGATTCATTTTAAAGGGATTAAAATAAAATTTTTGAATTTTGAAAAATTTGGAAAATGGTCTCTCACATGAACATCACATGTAGGATGTTCTAGGACGCTTCCATGCACATCAGTGATTATATAAATTATATAAATTATAGAAATTATTAAATAATAAAACAATAAAACAACACAATAAAACACAACACAATGTAGAACCTCTAAGAAATTCAAAAGCTGTGTCTGATCCACCACCACATCAGTCTCACTGCAGTGCTGGGAATGATCCATCTCCCTAATAGTACCTGCTCTGTGGTGGTCCTGTGGGGGTCCTGATCATTGAAGAACAGAGTAATAAAGTATACAGAGAAACAGATGAACTACAGTCTGTAAGTGTTAACTTCAGCCGGGAACATGAAATGAATACAAGCAACTGCAGTGCAGTGATGGAGAGGAGTGTAAACAGAGCAGGTCAGATATATAGGCAGGTGCCAGAGCATGTAAAGCTCAATCCAGACTCTCACAGGTAGCCAGTGCAGGGAGGCGAGTACAGGAGTGATGCTCTTCCTCTTCCTCGTGCCGGTCAGGAGCCCAGCATCCGCGTTTTGAACCAGCTGCAGGCGCGACTGAGACCGAAGTACAGTGAAATAAATGCATGGATAACTGTTTTAAGGTCCTTCGGGGACAACATGCGTTTAAGTTTGGTGGTGTAGTGGTTAGTACGGTGGTGTAGTGGTTAGTACGGTGGTGTAGTGGTTAGTACGGTGGTGTAGTGGTTAGTACGGTGGTGTAGTGGTCAGTACGGTGGTGTAGTGGTCAGTACGGTGGTGTAGTGGTTAGTATGGTGGTGTAGTGGTAAGTATGGTGGTGTAGTGGTTAGTATGGCGGTGTAGTGGTTAGTACGGTGGTGTAGTGGTTAGTATGGTGGTGTAGTGGTTAGTACGGTGGTGTAGTGGTTAGTATGGTGGTGTAGTGGTTAGTACGGTGGTGTAGTGGTTAGTATGGTGGTGTAGTGGTTAGTATGGCGGTGTAGTGGTTAGTACGGTGGTGTAGTGGTTAGTACGGTGGTGTAGTGGTTAGTACGGTGGTGTAGTGGTCAGTACGGTGGTGTAGTGGTTAGTACGGTGGTGTAGTGGTTAGTATGGTGGTGTAGTGGTTAGTATGGTGGTGTAGTGGTAGTACGGTGGTGTAGTGGTTAGTACGGTGGTGTAGTGGTTAGTACGGTGGTGTAGTGGTTAATACGGTGGTGTAGTGATTAGTATGGTGGTGTAGTGGTTAGTACGGTGGTGTAGTGATTAGTACGGTGGTGTAGTGGTTAGTACGGTGTTGTAGTGGTTAGTACGGTGGTGTAGTGGTCAGTATGGTAGTGTAGTGGTCAGTATGGTGGTGTAGTGGTTAGTATGGTGGTGTAGTGGTTAGTACGGTGGTGTAGTGGTTAGTGTGGTGGTGTAGTGGTTAGTACGGTGGTGTAGTGGTTAGTACGGTGGTGTAGTGGTCAGTATGGTGGTGTAGTGGTTAGTTTGGTGGTGTAGTGGTTAGTACGGTGGTGTAGTGGTTAGTATGGTGGTGTAGTGGTTAGTACGGTGGTGTAGTGGTTAGTTTGGTGGTGTAGTGGTTAGTACGGTGGTGTAGTGGTTAGTACGGTGGTGTAGTGGTTAGTACAGTGGTGTAGTGGTTAGTTTGGTGGTGTAGTGGTTAGTACGGTGGTGTAGTGGTTAGTATGGTGGTGTAGTGGTTAGTATGGTGGTGTAGTGGTTAGTACGGTGGTGTAGTGGTCAGTATGGTGGTGTAGTGGTCAGTATGGTGGTGTAGTGGTTAGTATGGTGGTGTAGTGGTCAGTAAGGTGGTGTAGTGGTCAGTATGGTGGTGTAGTGGTCAGTATGGTGGTGTAGTGGTTAGTACGGTGGTGTAGTGATTAGTATGGTGGTGTAGTGGTCAGTAAGGTGGTGTAGTGGTCAGTATGGTGGTGTAGTGGTTAGTAAGGTGGTGTAGTGGTTAGTATGGTGGTGTAGTGGTTAGTATGGTGGTGTAGTGGTTACTATGGTGGTATAGTGGTTAGTAAGGTGGTGTAGTGGTTAGTATGGTGGTGTAGTGGTTAGTATGGTGGTGTAGTGGTTAGTATGGTGGTGTAGTGGTTACTATGGTGGTATAGTGGTTAGTATGGTGGTGTAGTGGTTAGTATGGTGGTGTAGTGGTTAGTACGGTGGTGTAGTGGTTAGTATGGTGGTGTAGTGGTTAGTACGGTGGTGTAGTGGTCAGTATGGTGGTGTAGTGGTCAGTATGGTGGTGTAGTGGTCAGCACTGTCTCCTCACAGTAAGATGATCTGGGTTGGATTCCCGGTCCGGGTGGTTCTGTGTGGAGTGTGTATGTGTTTGAGTGGTTTCCTCCGGGTACTCCGGTTTCCTCCCACAGTCCAAACACATGCATGTTAGGTTGATCGCTGGGACAACACAGCGGCTCCCGGGAGATGGCAGCCTGCGGAGAAACACGCAGACGCTCCAAACCTGCACCAGCACCTGCCCGCAGCACGCCAGGCCTCAGCACGCACCCCAGCAGCCGCAGGTGGGGCCCACTGGGTTACTGTGCCGTGTCGCAGGCTGCCGTCGGGGTAAGTGATGGGCATGAAGCGCACATTAGTTTGCAAATGAGGACGACGGGGCGATGTGATTTAGTCAGGCGAGGCCTTCTGTGCTGGATATAAACTTTATATATGTGCATGTGCGGCCCCAACACTGTGGGGTAACCAAGGGTCCAGTGCAAGCGCTTAAACTGCCTGTAGGTGTGAGTGTGTGTGTGGCGACCTGTCAATGGTGTACCTTACCATCGCCCGATGGCACTGGGATTGGCTCCAGTTCCCCCATGACCCCAACAAGTGGGATAAAGCAAGATACTGGATAAATGGATCCTAAATCATGTGCTATGGTATAAATCATTCTTCATCCAGTCATTCTGAATGAGCTGCCTCTTCCCTTAATGTTTAATTCTGGACATCTCCAGCTCATCAGCCCCAAGCACCCAACTGATTGTTCATCGCTAATTAAAAGCCTAAATAAGGTCCGGCTTGATTAGTATAATTAGCACCCTCGCTTCTCCGTCTCCTGTGACCTTCACGCAGAAGGTCAGGTCTCGGCCTTCGTCTCTGATAACTCTTCACGGGCGGCCTCTGACCTCCGCTCTGAGTCTGCGGCCCGGGACCGAGGATACGTGTTAGAGGGAGGTGTATTCAGGGCTGTACTATAGGCTCTTCCACGGAGGGTTTGTAAGGGTGAAGTGTCTCACCAGAACACAAACATGAGTGAAAACAGGGGGCATAGAAACTGAGAGGAGCAGGTGGAGGAACTTCATCTATTCAAACGCCGAGGGCCCCCCTTAAAAAAAAAAAAAAAAGAACAGGCCCGAATTCACTGCTCGTTAACTACCAAAGTGAAATAGTGGAGGTTAACCTCACCAGGCGCTTTGTTTGATCTGTAGGATTAAGGAATTTGGATTTACAGAGGAAAAAAAAGAGGTGAGACTATTTTAGGTTAGACCTCAAAACTATCACATAGCATATTGTCATAATCATTTAACATAGCAGCTGATTAATATATTAACATCCATCCATCCATTATCTTCTGCTTTATCCTGCTAGTCGGGGGGGGGCTGGAGCCAATCCCAGCATTATCAGGCAGTGCCCCGGGGTACATCATGGACAGTTCGCCAGTCTATCGTATGGCCAACATCCGCTCACTCACATACTCACACCTACAGGTAGTTTAGAGTGACTGATCAACCTAACATGCATGTGTTTGGACTGTGGGAGGAAACCAGAGTACCCGGAGGAACCCACTCAAGCACGAGGAGAACATACACACACACAGAACCACCCGGACCGGGAATCCAACCTTGCTGTAAGGCGACAGTGCTAACCACTATGTCACTGTGTCGCCTTAGTCTATCAATAATAAATCATAATTAATAACTAATTCCTTTATATGAGGTGTATTTTAGAGGCTTTAAAGGCTTCGGATGTCTGGTTCCTATCACTGTTTTCTAAAAGGACATGGTTTTACATCAAACAACTATGACACGACCCCTGGTTCCCATCACAAACCAAGTCGGTAAGTGTTTCTAGGCGGAAACATTTGTTTCCGGAGACAGGAGAGTTTTGGGGAAAACTATATCAGAGTTTAGACTATGAGACAATGATGATCTCCAAAATATTAACTTTACAGGAGAGGACAAAAACTCTCTCCACTTTCAATGTAAGTCAATGGAACCAGAATTTTTTTTAAGCTATTTCGTAGCATTTCGATTGGTCCGTTCAGCATGAAGCCTGATCTGTCAGTCATTTAAAGGCTGTGTTCCTGACTTGTTGACTAATCCGAGGCAGTGTTTCTTACTTGTTGGTCAATCAGAGGCTGTGTTTCTTGCGTGTCAACCAATCCGAGGCTGTGTTTCTTACTTGTCAACCAATCAGAGGCTGTGTTTCTTACTTCTTGGTCAATCAGAAGCTGTGTTTCTTACTTGTTGGTCAATCAGAGGCTGTGTTTCTTACTTGTTAACCATTCAGTGCCTGTGTTCCTGACTTGTTGGTCAATCAGAGGCTGTGTTCCTGACTTGTTGACTAATCAGAGGCTGTGTTTCTTACTTGTCAACCAATCCAAGGCTGTGTTTCTTACTTGTCAACCAATCAGAGGCTGTGTTTCTTACTTGTTGGTCAATCAGAAGCTGTGTTTCTTACTTGTTGGTTAATCAGAGGCTGTGTTTCTTACGTGTCAACCAATCCGAGGCTGTGTTTCTTACTTGTCAACCAATCAGAGGCTGTGTTTCTTACTTCTTGGTCAATCAGAAGCTGTGTTTCTTACTTGTTGGTCAATCAGAGGCTATGTTTCTTACTTGTTGACCATTCAGTGCCTGTGTTCCTGACTTGTTGGTCAATCAGAGGCTGTGTTTCTTACGTGTCAATCCATCAGAGGCTGTGTTTCTTACTTGTTGGTCAATCAGAGGCTGTGTTCCTGACTTGTTGACTAATCAGAGGCTGTGTTTTTTACGTGTCAACCAATCCGAGGCTGTGTTTCTTACTTGTCAACCAATCAGAGGCTGTGTTTCTTACTTGTCAACCAATCAGAGGCTGTGTTCCTGACTTGTTGACTAATCAGAGGCTGTGTTTCTTACTTGTTGGTCAATCAGAGGCTGTGTTCCTGACTTGTTGACTAATCAGAGGCTGTGTTTCTTACTTGTTGGTCAATCAGAGGCTGTGTTCCGGACTTGTTGACTAATCAGAGGCTGTGTTTTTTACGTGTCAACCAATCCGAGGCTGTGTTTCTTACTTGTCAACCAATCAGAGGCTGTGTTTCTTACTTGTTGGTCAATCAGAGGCTGTGTTCCTGACTTGTTGACTAATCAGAGGCTGTGTTTTTTACGTGTCAACCAATCTGAGGCTGTGTTTCTTACTTGTCAACCAATCAGAGGCTGTGTTTCTTACTTGTTGGTAAATCAGAGGCTGTGTTCCTGACTTGTTGACTAATCAGAGACTGTGTTTTTTACGTGTCAACCAATCAGAGGCTGTGTTTCTTACTTGTTGACTAATCAGAGTTTGTATTTCTTACTTGTTGACTAATCAGAGGCTGTGTTCCTGATTTGTTGGACAATCAGAGGCTGTGTTCCTAACTTGTTGGTCAATCAGAGGCTGTGTTCCTAACTTGTTGGTCAATCAGAGGCTGTGTTCCTGACTTGTTGGTTAATCAGAGGCTGTGTTCCTGACTTGTTGGTCAATCAGAGACCTGTCTTGTTGCCTAAACTGAGGCTGTGTTCCTAACTTGTTGGCCAATCAGAGGTCTTGTTCCTGACTTTATGACCAAACTAAGGCCATGTTCCTGACTTGTTGACCAATCAGAGACTGTGCTCTTGACTTGTTGACCAATCAGAGACTGTGTTCCTTACTTGTCAACCAATCATAGACTGTGGTCCTAACTTGTTGCCCAATAGGATGCTGAGCTCCTGACAGTGCTACCGTTCCAGACAAAATGAATAGAAGTCAGTGGTGTTCAAGTCAAGTCAAGTCAAGTCAAGTGGGTTTTTATTGTCATTTCAACTACATACAGAGTACACAGTGAAACGAAACAACGTTCCTCCAGGACCATGGTGCAACATAGACAGTGCATACAGACACAAGTGCAACACAAACAAACAAGTACGGACAGACAACACAACACAGTACAGACAGAGAATAATAAATAATTGCTGGTTGTGTGCAAATTGTGCAATGTGTAATAAATAGAGTCCAGTGAGGTAGTAAAGTTGTTAGTGCAATGCTTTGTGCAAAAAATGCTTCCCTTTTTTTATCTGGGGTAAATGGTTGGAGAAAGATATCAGTTCAGACGTTGAGTTGTGTTGAGAAGTCTGATGGCTTGGGGGAAGAAGCTGTTGCAGAGTCTGGTCGTGTTGGACCGGACGCTGCGGTACCTTCTTCCTGATGGCAGGAGGGAGAACAGTCTGTGTGAAGGGTGGGTGGGGTCATCCACAATGCTGGTTGCTTTGCGGATGCAGCGGGTGGTGTAAATGTCCAAGACGGAGGGGAGAGAGACTCCGATGATCCTCTCAGCTGTCCTCACAATGCGTTGGAGGGACTTGCGGTCAGAGGCTGTGCAGGTCCCAAACCAAGCAGTGATGCAGCTGCTTAGGATGCTCTCTATGGTTCCCCTATAGAAGAGGGTGAGGATGGGTGGAGGGAGACGGGCCTTTCTCAGCTTCCGGAGGAAGTAGAGACGCTGCTGGGCTTTCTTGGCTGTAGAGCTGGTGTTCAGGGACCAGGTGAGGTTCTCCGCTAGGTGGACACCAAGGAACTTGGTGCTCTTAACGATCTCCACAGAGGAGCCGTTGATGTTAAGCGGAGAGTGGTCCGGTCTTGATTTCCCGAAGTCAACAACCATTTCCTTGGTCTTCTCTACATTCCAGTGAAGGTTGTTGACTGTACACCAGTCTGTCAGCTGCTGCACCTCCTCCCTGTATGCTGACTCGTCGCCTTTGCTGATGAGACCCAGCACAGTTGTATCATCGGCGAACTTTATGATGCTGTTAGAACTGTGTTTCGCAACACAGTCATGAGTCAGCAGGGTGAACAACAGAGGACTCAGTACACTGCCCTGGGGTGCCCCAGTGTTCATGGTGATGGTGCTGGAGCTGCTGTTCCCGAACCGGACTAACTGGGGCCTCCCTGTCAGGAAGTCCAGGATCCAGTTGCACAGGGGGGTGTTGAGGCCCAGCAGGCTTAACTTCCTGGTGAGATTCTGCGGGATGATGGTGTTGAATGCTGAACTGAAGTCTATGAACAGCATTCTGACGTAGGTGTCCTTCTTCTCCAGGTGGGTAAGGGAGAGGTGAAGGGTGGTGGTGATGGCATCGTCCGTGGAGCGGTTGGGACGATATGCAAATTGCAAGGGGTCCAATGAAGAGGGCAGTTGGGTTTTGATGTTCCTCATGACTAGCCTCTCGAAGCACTTCATGATGATGGGCGTGAGAGCTACGGGACGGTAGTCATTGAGGCAGGACACCGTGGACTTCTTCGGCACGGGGATGATGGTGGTGGTCTTGAGGCACGTTGGGACAGTGGAGCTGCGCAGGGAGACGTTGAAGATGTCCGTGAGAACATCTGTCAACTGGTCTGCACACTCTCTGAGCACTCTGCCAGGGATGTTGTCTGGTCCTGCAGCTTTCCGTGGGTTGACTCTGCGCAGAGTTTTCCTCACGTCCACTGCAGTCAGGCACAGCGCCTGCTCGTCTGGCTTGGGTGTGATCTTGCTCACCAACGTGTTGTTCTGTGCCTCAAACCGTGCATAAAAGTCGTTAAGGGCATCGGGGAGGAAGGCATCACTGTCACAGGACGGTGGCATTGTCCTGTAGTGTGTGATTTCCTGGATGCCCTGCCACATGCGCCGCGTGTCACCCGTGTCCTGGAAGTGGTTGTGGATCCTCTGGGCGTGAGCGCGCTTTGCCTCTCGGATGGCTCGTGACAATTTGGCTCTTGCTCTCCTTAGGGCCGCCTTGTCACCCACTCTGAAGGCCGAGTCGCGGGTCCTCAGTAGCGCACGCACCTCAGGAGTCATCCACGGCTTCTGGTTTGGGCATATGGTGATGGTCTTGGAGACAGTGACATCATCAATACACTTGCTGATGTAGCCAGTGACTGATGCTGTGTACTCCTCCAAGTTAACAGAGTCGCCTTCAGTCGCAGCCTCCCTGAACACGTCCCATGCAGTGCACTCAAAACAGTCCTGAAGGGCAGAGATGGCTCCTGCCGGCCAGGTTTTCACCTGCTTCTGAACTGGTCTGGAGCGTCTGATGAGGGGTGTGTAAGCTGGTGTTCAACGTTCCTGAGATATTTCTTCTTCTTTGTGCAACATTTTTTATGATGCATACAACATCATCGATCTGAGAAGATTAGTGTCCATTGCAAACTTATTGAATGTCTTTTGGAACATCTGTGTTTAATCGATAATGGCCAAAAACTGTTAGAACTCTGATCTGAAGGCCTAGCTCTGATAGTAACGGTTCACCACTGATCCAAGATATTACCAAGCGTACTGTATCGTAGACACTCTGTAAACACCTGTGTTGTTAATGTCAGGCAGATAAGGTTGGTGATGAAAATCCGAGCTCTGGAGTAACATTAGACATGCTGAATGAATTACGGATTAGTTGGAGTTGCTTTTTTACCCTGCACTGATGGCACTCAGCCTTGTGCAAAGAGCTAGCAAGAAAGATTTACGGCCTCACTGAGGCTTCGAGGGAAAGTGAGCCGGGCCGTTTGACGAGCTTGGGCAGCGCTGTAGCCGCCTGCCCCAGAGCGGTGCCGCTACTTGACCTCCAGGGTTAAAGGCCTCGACATGGAAAGCAAACGCAGCGAAGTGGAGGGAGCGGTGCGGCGGCTCGAGCCAGCTGAGGAAGACCTGGCTTCAGAGGCGGGTGGAAAATGGGGTGGGGTGGCTCTGGCTGACTGGAACAGGCTTCGAAATGTTAGCGCGCTGCACCTGTTCGGAGGCTTTTTTCCACAACAAGTGGACAGATATAAGCAGCGCTGGCCCCCCCCTCCCAGCCCAGGGCCGGGGAGGGCCGCATGGTGGCGAGGTTTGAGTAACAAGTGCAACACATTGCGCTCATTCGATGTGTGTCAGCGAGCTGTAAGAGCTCGATATTTATACACAACCAACACTCACTGTGGAAAATATTCCACCAGCTTCGGAGGCCGCAAGGCTGCCCGGAGGTCGTCCACCAAATTATCTCCCTCGGGTCAGATAGCATCCGCCGGGTGGGCTAAATTTAGGCCAACTTTGCCTTCGCGGGGCTAAAAGTGGCAACGTGGATTGGAATAGTGTGCCGTAACGCAGCGGAGAAGGTGTGGGCTTATTATAAACAGGTTGCTCTGTATTTATAGACCTATAAGTTTGTATTAATATCTCAGAAACAGCCTCGCTGCTTATCCTCTGAAGCCCATGCAAAGCTATCGATTATTTTTACTTCAATTCGCATGCTTGGGCAGCGTCGTCATGAGCAGCGTTCGCGGCTGGACACTGAGTATGATTCAGTCACTGGCCACATGTACTGGGAAAAAAATCAACTTTGACCTACAAGCTAAATCTTAAACCTGCTGCCAAGAAAGGATGCAGCCACTGTTCAACATCAGCTGTCCCTCACTCCAGCCCTGGCTTTCCATCCTTATTTCCTAGACGTTTCCATGGAATATATGAGCTGTCATATATTTCATCCTGAATTTCCCAAACTTTTCTAAAGTTTTCTATAACAGAAGAACTATAATGCTTTCACAAAATAAAGTCAAGACTAAATTCCAAACTTCAAAGCTGTTGCTTCTAATGTTGTTCCAGTGAGTAATCAAGAACTGTGAATTTCTAGTATTTCCACCATACAGACATAAAGGGAGACGTTATTTAAATCATTATACAGATCATTCAATCTATCACTCGAGCATGGAAGCCCACTACACCACGTAAAAATATAAATTTTTCCTTAGTGGATCTTAAAATAACTAGAAACCATCTCAAAATGCTGAGAAAAGATCTTAAAACGCTAAGAAAAAATCTCAATTTATTGAACAATCATTTCAAAATAACGACTTAGTATTTCAAAATGATAAGATGGCATGTAATTTTGAAATCTAGAGAACAAAACTTAAAATAATGACTTCAATAATGATGAAAAATCCCAAAATAATGACTTGCCATCTCAAAAATGATGATAACATCGCAATATTATCATAAATATTGCCTGAGCATCTTAAAATAAGGAGATGGCTTCTTATAATAATGAGAAAAGAACTCAAAATAATAACTTAAAATAATAAGATGGCATTTAATTTCAGAATAATGAGAACAGATCTCAAAATAAGGACTTAATATCTCAATATTATGAGATAGTATTTCAAAGTAATGGCAGCATTTCAAAATAATGACTTTATATCTCAAAATTGAGATTCTTATTTCAAAATGAGTTGCTATCTTAAAATCTTGACTTAGTATCTCAAAATAATTACATGACTAACAATATCTAACAGTAACAATATCTAACAGTATCTAACAATAACGAGATAACATCTTAAAATAATAAATTCGTTTTTTATAAAAATTACTTTGTATCTTAAAATTCTGAGATAGTGTATCAGAATAATGAAAAAAGGATTCCAAAATAATGACATGATATCTCACAATAATGAAATAACGTCTCAAAATACTCACTTAGCATCTCATAATATTGACTTAGTATCTCACAATAATGAGATAATATCTTAAAATAATCACTTAGCATCTCATAAAAATACTTAGTATCTCAAAATTCTGAGATAGTGATCACACAGTAATAAAATAACATCTGAAAATACTGACTTAGCATCTCATAATATTGACTTAGTATCTCAAAATAATGAGATAACATCTCAAATAATAACTTTGTATCTCATAAAAATGACTTAGTATCTCACAATTTAGAGATAGCATATCAGAATAATGACAAAGGATCCCAAAATAATGACTTGGCATCTCAAAAATGATGATAACATCTCAAAATATTGCCTGAGCATCTTAAAATAAGGAGATGGCTTCTTAGAATAATGACTTACCATCTTTAATAAGACAGCATCTTAGAATAAGGAGAAAAAGAACTCAAAATAATTACTTAGCATCTTAAAATTTTGTTTAAGCATTTCAAAATAATAACAAAACAATTCACTTTATAAAAAAAAAAATCATTAGGGGTGTACTTTGTAATCAGGAATAGACTTTGAGCCCCACACAAGGCATGTTTAAATATTCCACTTATTTTAGAACTTTGAAAAGCCTACTTTTGTGATTATACTTTTGTAAGTCCATGTGATTCAGAAATCTGAATTTTCTTTCTATGCGGTGATGGATTTCGGAGTGAAACAGGGTACCAGAGAGGGTCTCTGAGCTTGTGATGATAGCTGGGGATGGAGGCAGGTTGCAGGTAAAACATATTATTAAATATTTTAAATTAAGGTACACTTTTATTTCAGGTTGACTTGACAGGATGACCAACAATCAACCTTATACGCTTAAAATATATTACAATATATGAACACTTACTGGTAAAACTGGTTCTGGTTTAGAGCCAACATTAAAAAAAGATTCTATAAGATATATAAGTAAAAATATAAGGATTTGTTTTGAAAGCGACAATATGCTCAGAGCTTCTCCGGAAGCTGTCATACTATCTTTACTTTGTGTGACAGGCTGTCAAGACTCTGTATCTGTGTTGTCCTTTACAGAATGCCTGAAGGAAATGAATGATGGCCTATACAATACATCTCCACTCACTGTAAGCTTATGGTGTATAGAAAACAATCTTTTCTTAATTCACCTGCTTAGGGTCAATACGGGTCCATATAAATAGCAAAACCAGGAAAGTTCACGTTTGGAAATTCTAAAAAAATATATAGAATTTAGAATTCTATTGGAGCTAATATTCAGTATATCCGGAGAACTGAACTTGTGTGTCACTGTAGTTGGCATTGTGTCCATATTAGAAACTCTGTATCTAAACATTGCTGCTCTGTAGTAAACACATTGCTCACAGACCCGAAATGTTTCGTCCTGTCACTGGATCCTCTGAATCCAGAAGTTGTATGAATATATACTACATGCTTGTGCACGACATAAAGCCTTATTCGAGCTGGATTAGTATCTGATTGTTAAGTCTGATGTAAGTAGCCATGTCCGGGGCTAGATATGCACAGAACCCCCCCAAAAATGACAATCACAGACCCTGTAAACCCTTTTAGTCACTAACTAATTTATTTAGATACCATTGTGGGTTAATTAAAAATGGTCTAAATTCTTTCAGCTCCACTTTTCTTGTTAATATGTCCAGGTGAACCATTCTGTCTTTTTAGCATGTGTCCCTTGAGGTTTGATCCTAGAAAAATGACTCAGTTATCATTCTAGAACTTTCCTTGTGATGAGAAAGAGAAGAGGAAACGGCTGCAGTCAATAAGACAAGTTACAGTGAAGAAAAACATAGATTGGTGCTGCTGGGCTCTAGTGTTAGCTATCTAGCTAATATAAATAATGTTATCACCACTGGTAAAAGCCAAACTGGTGCTTTGTGACACCCTTGATATAAACTGTGGGGCTTTATAGGGTGTTTCTTGCTGTGAACCCATATATTAATATTCAGCTGGTTTTATGTGCTGCCCAGCTAAGGGCAGCTAAATCCGCCTTAGCTAGCTAGCTACTAACTAACATCAGCACCACTGGTAAATACAAAACTGGTCATTTGTGACACCCTTGATATAAACTATGGAGTTTATAAGGTGTTTCTTGCTGTGAAACCACATATTAATGTCCAGCTGTTTTTTATGTACTGCCCAGCTAAATTCGCCTTAGCACACTAGCTAGCGTTAGCTCTGCCTTATCTAGCTTAGTCATATATTTCAATGTGTACATATTGCAGTATTGACAATGAAGCTGACTTTGACTTTAACGTTGACTAGCTTCAGTTCTTGAAGATAGAAGCTCCCTTTTTGTGTTTGAGCACCTATTTTAACCAAATAAAGAGCATAACTTCATAAATACAGTTATTTTCAGGCACCCCCCCAAAGTTTTTAAGACGTTAAGTTCTAATACATTAGTAAGGACCCCCAGGACCCTCTGTATCTTGCACCTTGATTGAGTCAAAGACACTTGGGAGTGAGGTTAAGGTTGCTAAAATTACTTTTGTACCATTTAAGAACATGTCCTGTTTGAATTCCAGTTTGTTTACAGACAAGCTCTGTCGTCTATAGTATATAGAATTGTCTATAGAATCATTTAACTACTCAAATAGGACTGGAAATGATAGTGGGCAATTTTACTTTTTTATTTCTAGAGGGACTGGCACCCCCTTACACCCCCCCCCTCAAATTAGGCCCTCAATATATAAACTATGTAGTTAATAAGGTGTTTCTTGCTGTGAACCCACATCTTAATGTCCAGTTGTTTTTCATGTACTGCCCAGCGTAAGGCAGCTAAATTCACTTTGGCCCGCTAGCTAGCGTTAGCTCTGCCTTATCTAGCTTAGTCATATATTTCAATGTGTACATATTGCAGTATTGACAATGAAGCTGACTTTGACTTTAACGTTGACTAGCTTCAGTTCTTGAAGATAGAAGCTCCCTTTTTGTGTTTGAGCACCTATTTTAACCAAATAAAGAGCATAACTTCATAAATACAGTTATTTTCAGGCATCCCCCCACAGTTTTTGAGACGTTAAGTTCTAATACATTAGTAAGGACCCCCAGGACCCTCTGTATCTTGCACCTTGATTGAGTCAAAGACATTTAGGAGTGAGGTTAAGGTTGCTAAACTTACTTTTGTACCATTTAAGAACATGTCCTGTTTGAATTCCAGTTTGTTTACAGACAAGCTCTAAAGATGTCTATAGTATATAGAATTGTCTGTAGAATCATCTAACTAATCAAAGAGGACTGAAAATGTTAGTGGGCAATTTTACAGAAAGTATCTTTTTATTATTTCTAGGGGGACTGGCAACCCCTTACACCCCCCTCAAATTAGGCCCTTAGTAAAACCTTATTTTAATTCTATGATAACTATTCTGTACTCATTCGGTACTCCAGGGTACAAAGTCATCCCAAAAGACATCACAGTGAATGTGTTGGGCAGTTTCTGTGAATGACTTATGGCCACGTGGCTGGAGAGCATGGAAGAAATGGCCAGCAGGTGAGAGGTAGTGGGCTGCTGAGGTGGAGATGCTGGCAGGCAGACGGAGGTCCAGGCTCTGGAATTGTTTCCTGTGGAAGAGGAGGCGCAGGTGTTCTCTGTGGAATCGGAGAGAGAGATGGCTCACACACTCACTCACTGCTCTGGAAACTCCACTGCTCCGTGCCAACGGCAAGTGGGAGATATTACGCCCCTCTGCTGCTCCTACTCCGGACAGAAATAGCCCCCATGGCCCTATTTTTGACCCAGCGGGGGCAGTTTAGGGTGTGGGCCTATGCCTCCTTCAGCCTGGCTACAGGGTATATTTAGGCCCGCTGGGCTCTTTTGTGGAGTCATCGTGGCTATAGATAGGAAGCCGGGGCATCATCTGTCGCAACCCCCCTCGAAACTCGGGGGCAGGGGCACGTCTGCCGGCAGGCCTTGTGTTTACATTACAAAAACTGATGGCTTGGCAGGTGAAATCAGTGATCTAGTCACTATTTGTAATATTTCTCATTAAGTGCTGATACATAACTCTTTACTTGGCCTAATAAAAAAAATTAAAAACTTCTGATTTGTCTTCTTGACACTGTCTAAGTAATAAATGCAGCTCCGTGTCACAAACAGGATCTAAAATAATGTCTAAATGAAGCTTTTACTGAATAGCTGATGTCTTGCATCACAGGACGCTGGTGGACGTAGTGTGTCTGAAGTTGTATGGATGCTAAACACTCGTGTACTAAAACAGCACGGCTGCTTTACCAGTTTAACAGTGACAACTGGGTCCAGTCTAGTACCTACTAACTTAGTAGGCGATTTTGGGCCTCCTAGTTTCTAGCCCCGCCCTTCACAATAAAAACCCCTCAGATAGCATAGCTAAAGACCAAATAACCTAAAATAAACATGAACATACTTTAAAATATTATACTTTTAAATCTACTTCTAGATATTTGTAGTATTTGTAGTAGATATTTGTATTTGTATGAGAAATGAAGGTTAATGTAAATAAATGCAATATGATAATATGCTGCAATAATTTCACTTAATAATATTACTTCAAGAAGTTCCTATATTTTATTATTACATGCCAATAATTATTAGATATATTGAGTATGTTTAAGATTCTTTTAATTGTAGTAGGGGACAGTAACCCAGGGTAAGTTGAAACACCACAAGCCAGTTTCACCAACGTAAAATATTGTAGACACTTGTAGACACTAACTTCTTTATAATCTATGACTCTTTGTCAAGTTCTTCTCAATGTTTATTCTTTGTGCTCTTAAGGAGTTTCTTTGTTTGATTACTGGTTCTTCTAAGTGGTTCTTCATCATGTTCTTGGGGTGCTTCTCCTTTAGAGTCTTGGATCTTCTTGGTGGTTCTCTATCATGTTCTTAAAGTGTTTCTCTTTTTGAGTCTCAGTTCTTCTCAGAGATTCTTCATCATGTTCTTAGGATGTTTCTCCTTTTAAGTCCCGGTTCTTCTCAGAGATTCTTCCTCATGTTCTTAGGATGTTTCACCTTTTAAGTCTCGGTTCTTCTCAGAGATTCTTCATCATGTTCTTAGGATGTTTCACCTTTTGAGTCTTGGTTCTTCTCAGAGATTCTTCATCATGTTCTTAGGATGTTTATCCTTTTAAATCCCGGTTCTTCTCAGAGATTCTTTATCATGTTCTTGGGATGTTTCTCCTTTTGAATCTTGGTTCTTCTCAGAGATTCTTCATCATGTTCTTAGGATGTTTCTCCTTTTGAGTCTCGGTTCCTCTCAGAGATTCTTCATTATGTTTTTAGAATGTTTCTCCTTTTGAGTCTCAGTTCTTCTCAGAGATTCTTCATCATTTTCTTAGGATGTTTCTCCTTTTGAATCTTGGTTCTTCTCAGAGATTCTTCATTATGTTTTTAGGATGTTTCTCCTTTTGAGTCTTGGTTCTTCTCAGAGATTCTTCATCATGTTCTTAGGATGTTTCTCCTGTTGAGTCTTGGTTCTTCTCAGAGATTCTTCATCATGTTCTTAGGATGGTTCTCCTTTTGAGTCTTAGTTCTTCTCAGAGATTCTTCATCATTTTCTTAGGATTTTTCTCCTTTTGAGTCTCGGTTCTTCTCAGAGATTCTTCATCATGTTCTTAGAATGTTTCACCTTTTGAGTCTCGGTTCTTCTCAGAGATTCTTCATCATGTTCTTAGGATGTTTCTCCTTTTGAGTCTCAGTTCTTCTCAGAGATTCTTCATAATTTTCTTAGGATGTTTCTCCTTTTGAATCTTGGTTCTTTTCAGAGATTCTTCATCATGTACTTAGGATGTTTCTCCTTTTGAGTCTCGGTTCTTCTCAGAGATTCTTCATCATGTTCTTAGGATGTTTCTCCTTTTGAGTCTTGGTTCTTCTCAGAGATTCTTCATCATGTTCTTAGGATGTTTCTCCTTTTGAGTCTTGGTTCTTCTCAGAGATTCTTCATCATGTTCTTAGGATGTTTCTCTTTTTAAGTCCCGGTTCTTCTCAGAGATTCTTTATCATGTTCATTTGATGTTTCTTCTTTTAAGTCCCGGTTCTTCTCAGAGATTCTTCATCATGTTCTTAGGATGTTTCTCCTTTTGAGTCTTGGTTCCTCTCAGTGATCAGCTCTGGTATGACATCTCTTGTGAAAGTACTATACAAAGGAATTTGATTGAATTTGGTTGGAATCCTAACACTTCATGGTTTGTAAGTGGACTAAATGGTCACACTTGGCCAATACGTTCAACTCCAACAGGTCCATTTCACAACTTTTGCTGTTCCCAGACTGTTCAACAGCAGAGATATATAACCTCTGTGGTAAAATGGTCCACTGAGATGCATAGTAACTACTCAGTCCCAGCACAGCACCTGCAGGCAGGTGCAAGAAGGTTAGGAGTCCGCGGGAAGGCAGCAAGACCTCTGTGTGCTGAGTGGGATTTAGAAGAATGCAGTGGGTTTAAATTCAGCGTCAGGAAGGTGAAGGATGGGCAGAGCGGCTCCAGTCAGGATCCGCTCAGGAATCTGTCTGGCTGGTGCCTGCAGTGTTACGGCTCTAGTAAATCCATTGGAGCCCTGCAGACGGAGCCTGACCCTTGACCCCGAGGCTGCCCTCCTAAGCAGGGCACATCCCTATGACAGCGGATGAGCTGTTCAAACAAGCTCATTGGAGCTCTTCTAGTTTGTATAGTATACGTGTGATTCTACATCTATCAGTCAGCTTGTTCTAGTTCTGTTAATTGTCATTATTATCACTATGTGTCTTTATCATCACGATCCAGTGTGGAAAAATGACATTCCTACACACGTTGTGTAAAACTTTTTATTGCGGTGTGTTTTTAGCTTGTAAAAATAAAATCCCAGTTGTCTTCAGCCACGCAGATCATTGCAACTCAATAAAGCCTTAGAGCCTCAAAATGACGAGGGGGCGTCTGAAAGAAAGAACAATAGTTATAATAAAAATAATAATAATATGTTGTACTTATATAGCGCCTTTCACAAACCCAAGGACCCTGAACAAATGAGGTAAAAAAAGAAAAGCAAAAACAAAGATTCAAGTTAAAGAGAGTGAAAAGAAGAGAAAAGGTGGGACTTGAGCTGAGATTTAAACACAGAACAAAGGAAGACAAGCGAATAGAAAGAGGTAGGGCATTCCAAAGAGTGGGGGCAGCAACACTGGAAGATCTGCCACCCATAGTAGATAGCCTAGAGAGCAGAATCAGAGGTCCTGAGAGAGTGTGATGGAGCGTAGGGCTGTGAGAGGGTAGAGGGATATGATGGAGCTAAGCCATGTAAGGCCTTATAAGTTAACAAAAGTAGTTTATAGCGAACAGGTGTGATGTGAGCAGATTAAGATTCTGACCGCATAGTTCTGAATATACTGAAGCGGACGAAGAGCTTTAGAAGGTAGACCATAGATAAGAGCGTTGCAGTAATCTAATCGTGAGGTGACAAAAGCATGAACCAGGATCTCAGAATCTTTCAAGGAGAGCAAGGGGCGGAGTCTGCCAAGGTTACAAAGATGAAAACTCAGACTTCCCCAGAGACTGGGGTCAAATAGGACACCCAGATTCTGAACAGTGGAGGATGAGCTGACAGAGAACGCAGAGTAGGCTGTTATGGCTGCTTTAGAGCCAACTATTAAAAAGATTTTTTTGGCATTGAAAGCTTGATAGTCAGATAAAAAAGGTCAAGCAAGGATCCCATGTTTGATGGAATATTGTTGTGTCTCTAATTAGTGAGCGGGGTCGTCATATCGATGTTGTCCAAAGAAAAACAACCAACATCTCCAAAATAATAACGTTACAGAAGAAGCCAAAAACTTACTTCACTTCTAATGTAAATCAATGGAACCTGAATTATTTCAATACTATTTTGGAGCATTTCTTTTGGTCCATTCATCAAGAAATTTCTAAACATTGTAAACGGCATCTGCAGCATTGAAGTAATGCAAAAAAATATGGATTGAGATGGTAGTCCAGAAAGTGCAACCAATGGAAATGGTTCTTCAGGGTGGGCCATTTATATGGATACACCTTAATAAAATGGGAATGATTGGTGATATTAACTTCCTGTTTGTGGCACATTAGTATATGAGTATATGAAAGGAGAGTATATGAAAGAATAAAGTTATGTATAAAACCAAGCACACCATTGTTTTTCTTGTAAAATTCCCAATAAGTTTGATGTGTCACATGACCCTCTTCCCATTGAACACCCAAAGTTGGATGCAAAATGCCCGACTTCAAAATGGCCACCATGGTGACCACCCATCTTGAAAAGTTTTCCCCCTCCCATATACTAATGTGCCACAAACAGGAAGTTAATATCACCAACCATTCCCATTTTATTAAGGTGTGTCCATATAAATAGCCCACCCTGTATATGTTTACGAGCATTAAATAAAACATTCAAACCTTGACCGCCACAAGGGGGTTAGTGAGGGACATAGCCAAAACATATGAATCAAATCAGCTGGTCTTTGATGGCGCCGATCACACAAGGGGTCAATATCAGGTTTCAGTTTTGATTATCAGACTTCTGGTCATCCGATACACACGGTGTACAAAGTTTAACTGGATAAAATTATGTTTTACTCAAATGGATACGGGCTAGAATCATATCCCATGTGTCTTCTATCAAATTTAACTGGAGATCTTTCTTCCATTGTTCTCTCATATGCGAGAAAGGCCCCTGATTGATTGAAAAAGAGGGATTAGAAACAGAACATATTAATACTGAGTGGATAGTTTCCCCTTTTCAGGGTCGGTTTAACTCTTAACTGGTTTAAGTGTTAGTAGTGTTGCTCGTAGCTATGGTTTTAAATCTTGGTTGGAGAAATTTCCTGTTCCACCTTAAATGGCACAGCAGTTACATTCTGACGCCTGAGGCATCATTTAAGGTGGACCTGCTGAAGAAGAAGAAGCTGACTTCAGCTGTGTACGGTCAGGAGGAGATTCAAGATTTCAGATTCAAGATCCAAGAGTTTATTGTCATATAGACATATATACACAGCAGAAACAGTTACCCTGTACAATGAAATTCTTACTTTGCTGCTCCTCCATTCACCAGTAGATAAAGATAACTAAAAAATAAATAATGAAATATACACAAAATATATAAGATATAATAATATATTATGAGTTGAAGTAAATCAAATTTAAGTAATTTTAACCTTCAGCTACATAAAGGTGATAAAAGTGCGTATAAGCCCATAAACCAAGGCAAGCGTCTGTCCCAGGACAGGTGGCCAGCTTGGTCTGCAGGACTCTGAGCTGTCCGTTTGACAGACGTCCCAGAGAGAGCGTCCGCGCTGTCCACTCCGGCTCCGCTCCTCTGTCTGTGACCACTAAATCAGGCGGCTCAGTGGCTCCAACCTGCATGCGTTTCCAGGGGCAGCAGCATGCCGACCATGACTCGGATTCTTTAGGAGAAAAGTGGCATTTCTTTCAGCGGTGAGTGGCCCAGCGTCCCCCCACTACTCTCTATCTGTCTGCCTCTCTCTCTCTCTCTCTTTCCTGCTTGTGCTGAGCATGCTGAGCAACTGGAAACAGGTGACCCTCATATCCCACCCCCCCAGTCCCCTGCCCAGACTGAGCCCTCTACTGGCACGGCGCCACCTCGGCGTGCAGCTGGCCCGTGTCCACCTGCCAATAAACAGATATATATACGAGGAATTTTCCATGCACCATTTCGAATGGGAAACGTTGTGGGTTTTATTTAGACTCGTAAAATTCTCCCACCACTCAGCTGCTCCCCAAATAGACATATTAATTAGCTCAAGAATAAGGAGCGCTCTGGAAGCAGGACCCTCAATAATGACAAGTGGGCTCACATGGCTCATCCCGTGGTCTTCCGTCTATTGTGCTGTCCTTTCCATACTGAGAAGTTAGACCCCCGCTGCCTAAATTAAGGAATCTTACGTATGTACGGCACACTCAAATATAGTACACTGGAGAGGCTTGGGCATGGGTGGGGTTCCACATCTACTGGGTTGAATCCCCGCTGGGGCAGCGTGATAAAAAGACACGGATCAAGGGGCTCTAAACAGCAATGGAAACTCTCTCAACACGCCACTCCATGAGCATTTGAGTATCTTTACTCCAGCCAACCCAGAGACCCCATTGTGAGATATTGTTGTGTTCTCTCTGATCTAGTGCACCTGACTCACCTGATGAGGTCATTACCTCACTCAGGTCAGGGAAAAGTGAGAGAGGTCAGAGAAAAGCATAAATATGTGCGTAGCTTGGCTTACATCGAGCTGGGATTGGAGGAAAATAGTGTTTAGTGTTTACTACACAGTCGAGTCACATTATTATGACTAGTGGTGTAGGTGGTCACTGGACCATTGATATGGAAGGCACTCTTTACCAATTTGGGTCTGAATCCATCCTTGCAGGTCACGTACACCATACATGCTGATTGTCTTCTCTGGGGCGGATGGGATCTTCCAGCAAGACAATGCAACACGTCACACGACTAGAAATGTCCCACATTGGTTGGAAGAGCTGACCAAGACTTTCGGGTACTACCCTGGACCCCTTATTCCCCAGACTTGAGCCCAATTGAGCATCTGTGGGACCACCTAGATGGTGGTGTTGGCTCTATGGATCCTCCTTCACGCTCCCTCCAGCAGCTGTGGGATGCACTGCAGTCAGCATGGGTCCAGATACCTGTGACCACCTACCAGGACCTTATGGAGTCTGTCTAGCTGCTGTCTGAGCTACATGCGGCAGTTGCTTTGGATATTAGCTGGTGGCCATAATAATATGACCCCACTCTGTATGAGTTGCCAGTTTATTAGCTAATCTTATTGGCCATTTTATCAGAAACCATATACCATATGGTCCACATTGTGGGTTTACAATCCCACCTCTATCAAGTGACCCTGTTCACAAACCAGATATTTGACTGTTTGCCAGTGGAGTGATATGGTCACCCTTCACTATTTACTGGGCAAATGAGTGAGCACATGTGTGATGTACACTAAGGCAGGAACAGATTAAGGATAGGCTGGCCCCTTGGCCCCAACCAACCCGCGCCCCTCATAACCAGGGTCCTCTAAAATTATGCCCCCCTCTTTCCCAGGAACCCTAATAGCCAGAAGTCGAAGTCAGAGCAGTGCCACAACGCCTCGTCCATTTTCATAAGGGGCCCAAAAGCATGGCTAGGGCACCCAAAAGCATGGCTAGGGCCCCCAAGAGGCCCTGGGGTCAAAGTCTCTAAAAGTCAGAGGATCCTTAAAATGGAGGGCCCTCGGAAATAAAAATATATTGTATCTTAAATGTTGATAGGCATCGCAAAATGTTTTGGGCCAGGGCCCCCCCAGGCCCCCCTGACCTCAAGGGCCTCAAAGGCCCCACTGGCCCGGTCATTAATTCAGCCATGCACTAAGGGAATGATACAGGCCTGAACAATACTGTGGGAAGAAGTTTGCTTGAATGGTTTATATACACTTGACAAAGCATTTCGACTGACCTGGTCACTTCATACGTCTTGAGAATCAGAATCCGGAGTCCAAGCCACATAACAATGCAAGTGTAAATACACCCAAGACCATTCAACCCAGATATAGATCCGAACACTCAACCCACTCCAGGTGGTGGTCTGAGACGCATTTGAGCCACACGTGTCAGCGATGTAAACACATCCGTCTCTCTCTAAGACACCTTCCAAAACCCCTCCCAGTACAACTGAAGCTCCTCCACATGCAGTACGTCACTGGGCCTGTGATCCATGTCTGCAAGGAAGACTACCAAGTGTGGGATGTGGCTCAAATCATATAGAATTACGAAATTTAGAACTACTTGCCACTTAATAAATTTGACCTTCACATTTAAAACCATCAGTGTTTTGAAACTACCTGCCAAAAGTTTGGGGACACCTACGCTGAATATATATATATTTCTAATTATAAAGATATTGTGCAAAAAAATATGGCTCCTCATGAAGCTGCTGGTCAGAATGTTCAAAGTATGTAAACCTGCATCAGAGCAAATGAGCTCATTTCTAAAAGACCCTCTAAACATTCTTTAAACTCAACCAGATGTTTTATTCTGCTCCAGGAATAATTCCATACCGACTATTCTATAGTTCTGATCTCCTCACACTTATTCACTAATATTATTACTATTAAATTAGTACAAGTAAGAAAACCCTGGGTGGGTGCGTCCAAACTTTTGACTTATAATCAATCAGCCATAACATTAAAACCACCTCCTTGTATCTACACTCATTGTCTACTTCATCAGCTCCTCTGACCATACAGGAGCTACACTGACAGACTGTAGTTCATCTGATTCTCTGCATACTTTATTACTCTGTTCTTTAATGATCAGGACCCCCACAGGACCACCACAGAACAGGTATTATTAGGGAGGTGGATCATTCTCAGCACTGCAGTGACACTGATGGGGTGGTGGTGTGTTAGTGTGTGTTGTGCTGGTGTGAGTGGATCAGACACAGCAGTGCTGCTGCTGGAGTGTTTAAACACCTCCTCAGTGTCACTGCTGGACTGAGAATCGTCCACTGACCAAAACTATCCAGACAGCAGTGTCCTGTGGGCAGCGTCCTGTGTCCAGCAGATGAGCTACTGTCTCTGACTTTACATCTACAAGGTGGACCAGCAAGTAGTTGGAGTGTCTAATAGAGTGTCTAATATCTGCTCTGAGGTGGTCCTGTGGGGGTCCTGATCATTAGAGTAATAAAGTATACAGAGAATCAGATGAACTACAGTCTGTAAGTGTAGCTGCTATAGGGTCAGTGGAGCTGATGACATGAACACTGAGGTGGTGGTTTTAATGTTATGGCTAATCGTTGTATCTCCTGAGAGATGCCTGTTTAAACCAGAAATTAAATAAATGAAGAGTGGTCTCTAGGGTGGTCTTGGACTCTTCCACAGTACTGTATCTAACTCAGCACCAGACAAATGTACAAAACTAATGTTTTATTGGTCACTTAAAAAAGAACAGATACACTCGCTCATACAAAACCTTCACCTGGAGATCCTGTACAAGTGTTGTTACCTTAACACACATACAGGTCACAGAATAATCTCAGACAACTTCAAGTATGTTTTCTGCAGCATGCAACACTCTCAGTACGTCCAGAGACATCTTCTTCCGCTACTCAGTGCCTACGGGGTTCAAAACGCAACAGTGCCTCAAAAACAGGTCATTACAGTGCAGCTACAGGACGTGTCGGTTTCAGACTCTCGCTGTGAGTAAATACGCTCCTGCTGTGGAGGAGTCCCTGAGAGCAGCCATGGCCTTCAGCCCGAGGCAGAGCCGGCGAGGGCATCAGGACATCGGGCAGCAGCCGGCCTCCTCGTGCTTGGACAGGAGGGAGATCCTGGAGAACGTCTTGGAGCAGCTCCTGCACTGGTACTTTTTAATGTCCGAATGCGTCTGCAGGTGCGCTCGCAGGTTGGAGCGGTCGGCGAACGCTCGGCTGCAGTGAGGGCAGGAGAACGGCTTCTCACCTGACGAGATCAACAAGTGGTCAGAGGTCAGATGTGTGGTAGCTCTTCTCTTAACCCTACAGGACGTTATTAGTATTAGTTTAACCCCTTCAACTGCAGTCTTCTTCCTCAGCTACCGATCCTAATAACACCTTAACCTAGTCCTTCAGAGTGGTTTGGTGTGGAATGTGTTTGTTCTATAGAAACCTGAGTGAGAACAGTTCACAGTGCTGGTGAATG